>OVAV01002578.1:0-11044 GCA_900406375.1 Iberis amara
TTTCGCGTAGAGATGGTCTAAGGTGCCTCGCTTGACTTAACAATGTCTGTTGGTTGGTAAGTTTCGGGATTTGAAGATGATTGGGTTTTGACTAGTTATATCGCTGAAGACCCTAACCCCAGTTTGGCCGCTTCTAGCTTCTCCTTCGACTTCTCTTCAGCAGTTGCGGTTTGCGCTCCTGTTTTCAGGTCCTGTCGGTGACTTTGGCGGTCAGCTTTCTCTCTACGGTTCCACCGGGGAGTTTGTCTCCGAGGCTTGGGTTTCTCGGTCCTTTTCGTTGGTTCAGGTTTCGGTGGATCTTTCTATCTTCCTGTAGCTTTTTTGCAGGTTTGGTCGTCCTCTAGTCAAGCTTCCTCGCCTTTCTTCTGTCGGTTTTCGTCCTCTGTTGAGTTCGTGTTTCAGAGTTGGTGTGGTCCTCGCTCCTTATTTCTACTCTGGATCAGGCTGTGATCCTTGTTTAATTTCGGTAGCTCTATCGCGTTTATGTCATTGATTGACTTCGCTATTCTCGGAAGATCAGAGAACGTTGATGTCGCTTCGGTTATATCTTTCCGTCTCAAGCTGCCGTTTGTTTATCTCTGTGAGGTAGTCTTCATTCACTATATGAGGAGTTTCTCGCGTGCTCAGGTTTCCTGGTGCCCTTCACAGTTTGGCTATTGTGTCTGCTTCCTCATTGGTTATTTGGTTGATAGTGGTTTATTCGTTTGCTAATCTTCGTCTAGGTTGTTGGTTCTAGTTTTAAGATTATCGTCTGTTTTGTTTTATCTAGTTTGCCTTGTTTGGCTTTTTGGACTGCATTGTTTGGTCTTGTGTCTCCAGAGATGTAACCATTATCTGCCGGATTTAGTTTTTTTCTTTTGGTTTTACTGAGTATCCAGTCTAGTTTTTGTAATCAGTTATAGGGTTTTAACCCTTCAGACGGAAAAAAGAGGTATTTTTGTTCTGTCCTTCAAAAGTTATTAAAGCCCAATTACATCTAACGGGCCTATCTTTTTTTCAGTTTTTTTTGTCCGTCAAATTTCAATAGCCTAAAATGTAAAGGGCGCGAAAGTTAGTGTAATTCTCTCACTAGAAACAAAAATTCAAGAGAGAGAGAGAGAGAGAGTGAGAAAGAGTGAGAGTAAGAGAGATGGAGAGCAACGCGATGAAGATACTCGAAGAGATCAAATCTTCTGATGTAAGCTGTTCTACTTGATTCTCTAGGTTTCTGTGAATTTTCAGTACTGCTTCCTTCCATTTTTGTTTGTTTTCGTGGTGAATCGCTTCTATCTGTCGCAGATTAACGATAATCCGATTTCATTCAATTGCTTGGATTGTTTGATGTTTATTATCAATTTATCACCCGAATAAGCTTTTCGCACGATTCCTCTTTCATTTATAGTCCGGGATTGAGTTTCTCAGGTTAAATCTGTCGTTAGCTTAATCAATTATGGTCCGGGATTGAGATATGTGAATGAGTAGAATATTAAGAGTCTATGTAAAATGGATTCAAGCTGAGATTTGCTATATAACATTAACATGATTCGGATTCACTTAAAGGAGTAGCAGTTTTTTTGGTTTTATTGATCTAACAAGCTTCAGTTTCTTCCTATTTTTTGTTTAACAGCTTATTGAGAATCGTCTTCAACTACTCATACGGCTCAATGATTTAGATACAGAAGAGAACTGTGATTTTCCCTCTTTTGTGGAAAGCCTAACTGTATCCTGACTTGCTTTTGATTAGTTTTGCTAGTTTGAGTCATTTATATATCAATTCCTATGCATATGTAGAAAATTCAGGATAGTGAATTAAACACTTGATTGAGATGTTTTAAGTATTCCTTGACAGTAGTATAGACACTTTGGGAAGACTTCACTTGTCTTGACGTTTCCCAATGTTTATTGAATAAGGCAATTCTGCCTATTGTTTCAAAATATTTAGCTTTGGATCGGCATGATTGCTCACATCACTTTCTTGCTTTTGGTATTAAGGTACAATATTCTTCATTTTCTGCTCCTGGTTAATGAATCCTCCGCTTGAGAATGCTGTTCCATCAAATTTTCTTGACCCACTTCTTGTAGGTTAGCCAATGGTGTGCAAAACATTTAAACATGTCTGTTATGTCGATGGAAGAGTCTCAAGAGGAAGAGCATTCCAACGTTTTCTTTCAGGTTGGTGATGCTTAATGGTTCTTTAAGTACAATTTTGTCACAGCTAGTGGCTTCTGGGCCATTGAGTTTTTCAATTAATGTTATGCAGCTTCTTTTGGATTTTCTTCGCTTTTCCGCTTCAAATTTTACTGCCATTGGGAAAACCGGTGTTCTGCGTGATGACGCCTCCATTGTTACAGTTCATAAGTTTATTGCAGAGCAGCTGAATTTGACGAAGGAGGTGCTATTGAATGCCAAGGTTCGATATCATCTTGATAAACTTATACAGTATAATGAAATTGGTTCTTTAGAATCTGTACTAACATCTATGTTATTGAGATTACGGATTACTAGAGTAAGTTGACTAGTTGAGACTAGTGTTTTGTATTTCTGTCATCTGTTAACAGCTTTAACTTTTGTTTTGAAGCAGAAAGTTGAATCCTTTTCCTCGGAGATTTTTAAGGCTGTACAAGTGGTGATTGACTCTGTTGTTCGTCTGTGCAAAGAGTACTATCCATCGATGAATGAGGACATCAACAAAGTCAAGATTAATGGAAATGTTGTAAACATAATTGCACTTGGAGTTAAATCTCTGACTGAACTGGGCATGCTTGCTGCAAGAGATGGTGGTAACCTTGTGACCATTCTGAATACATCATGGAAAGGTGTGACTACATTGCTTCAGATAGACAAGCAGTCTTTGGTTAGTAAGGTAGATGTAGGAGAAATCATTTTGAAGCTTATATCACTGATCAAGGAGTCTCTGAGATTTGCTGCTGAGGCTTGGTCTTGCTCGGTGAAGGAAAACATATCTACAACAGAAGCTAGAAGAGTCTTTCTTCCTGTGAAGTTTTATCTTATCAACGCTGTTAAAGTTGTGGCGTTGTTTCCTCGCCAGGCGTCTATAGTGTTCAAGGAAATAGCACTCTGCATCTTGGTGATCTCTGCTTTCAAAGTTTCACTGAGCCAACAAACCAATGGCAAATCCGCGAGTGAAATAATGACTGATCTTCTAGAGAAAACTACTTTTGATCTTCTTAGTGCACTGTTGAATGCAGGTGAACTAACACAAGAATTCAGGCTCACACTTCTTTCTTCACTGTTCGTAGATGAAGAAGGGTTATCAGTCCAAATATGTAAGAAGCAAATCCATGGTTCTCAGACAATGACATCACTGGTGACTATCTTGTCTTTGTCTGTTGAATCTGCGAGAAGCGCCAAACTTTTGCTCCCAGCCCGAGTTGTATTGTTTCAGTCTGTCATGAGGTATTCTTCTGAGCTTGATGAAGATGCAAAGCTAGCAATCACCACAAAGCTGCAATGGCTTCTTGATATATTAATAGACGAAGAGGTTTATGCTTCAGTCCTTTCCTCTCAGTTACCAATGGCAGATGGTTCCGGGAAGACAATAATCTGGGATTCGATGTTTTCAACTCTGCTTCTATCTCTCAAAACACTTATGATTGTTCTATCTTCATCCACTGCCTGGGAAGGGCTTGAAACATTCTTATTCCATAATCTTTTGCATCCTCACTTTTTGTGTTGGCAGATAATTATGGAACTCTGGTGCTTCTGGGTTAGTCATGCCACTGAAGATTTGGTGACTGATATGATTGAAAAGCTTTGTACATTCATGATATCAATGTCATCAACAGAATCACCGCTTTGTCTCGATTCCGTTCTTAGAAGAACTACAAAGTCCATCTGCTTTATTCTTACTCATAGCCCCAAATCTTTAACAGCTCGAGTTTACAGATACATCTCCACTGAAAGCAGATCTGAATCTGCACAGAATGTGTTTTTAGCCTTGCTGCTAGATGGGTTTCCACTGAATCTTCTTCCGGACATAATAAGAACCGACGCTAAGAATCAGATCATTGCAGATTTCTTCCATTTCATTGAGAATTTCAAAGAGAAATCATCAAATTTCTCCAGATACACTGTGCTCGGAGCTCCTGTTTTTGCACTCTCTGCTTGCCTTCAGATACTGTAAGTAACTATTAGAAAAGTAGGGGTGGGCATTTAAACCGAACCGAATAAACCAAACCGAACTGAATTTAGTTCGGTTAGTTCAGTTCTGTTTATTCGGTTAGTTCGGTTCAATTCGGCACATTTTTTTATTTTAGCTCGGTTCGGTTCAACCGAATAAACCAAACAATTTTTTTTTTATACTAAATTGACTGAACCGAACAAACTTGCTAAAATTAACCGAACAAACCGAAAAAACCGAAAAATTTAACCGAAATTAAGATTTTCAAACCGAAAAAACCAAACTTCAAAAATGAAAAACCGAACCGAACAAACTGAATGCCAAAATGAACCGAACTTTTGTTTGTTTCAATTCGGCCAAAAGAAAAAAAACCGAAAACCAAAAAATCCGAACCGAAAAAACGAACAAACAGAGTGCCCATTGATTGCCATTGTTTTTTTTTTGTCTGAATATTGATTGCCATTGTTTTCTTTCTGTGTAGAAAGACGATCATACCAGAGATTGATGCAAAAACTCTGAACTTTGTCGTCGTTGTCATTGACAAATACAGAAACTCCAAAGATCAAACGACCAAGGAACGTTACAGTGAGATTCTAAACGAAACACTATCAATCATCTCAAGAAACGAGCAGCTATATTCTTACCAAGAGATGGACAATGTCATAACAGAGCTTCACAAGCTTTTCATCACAGAAACTCATCATCATCTCAACAACTCCAAGCCAAACCTCGCTCTCTTCTTATCAGGACTTAGCAATTACGAGATGTCTGAATCCGAAACTTGTCCAAAGAGCCGCACAGTTTGGGAACTTTACCATTTGCTTCTCAGGAAACGTCACTGGGCTATGGTACATCACGCACTCACTGCGTTTGGTTATTTTTGTGCGCGTGCAAGCTGTAATCAGCTATGGAGATTTGTTCCTGAAGACGCAGCTTTAGCTTTCGATATAGCTTCTAGAAAAGAAGCGAAAACAGACCGATTCATGTCCGAACTAAAAATCTTCTTAGAGAAAGAACAAGCACTTCTCTCAGTTACACCTTCACAAGAGGAACTCGAATCACTTACGAAAGAAGGCACCGAGGTTAAAGCAATAGTGCAGAAGCTTGTAGAAGGAAACATCAAACAGAGATCAATGGAGATTGAGAAACAATCAAACAAAAGAAGGAAACTACCAGAAGGAATATGCAGAGGAATGGAGTTATTACAGAATGGAATGAAGCGGATTAACGAAGGATTAACCGAGCTAAAATCAAATGAAAATGAGAGTGAAGAGTTTCAGAAGAGTTTATCGAACCAGTTTTCGTGTCTCGAAGATTTAGTCTCTCATTTGGTAACCCTCGCTGCATCAACAAATGCAATGTAACAACCAGGTAAGAATCTGATCTTAAACAACTTTTTTCACATTACTAAATCGAAACCGAAGGATCTTCCTTCCACACAACATCATCATAAGCAAACGCTTTCGCCAAACAAGTAACCAATTGCTCATGAATCACTTCCTCTGAAGGAAGTAAAGTATCTGTCTCTCTTCTCAAAGATGTAACTTCTTTATCAGCAATCCCACAAGGTACAATGTGTTCAAAATACTTCAAATCAGGATCTATGTTAAATGCTAAACCATGACTAGTGATTCCAGAAGATATCCGAACACCAATAGCACCGATCTTTCTATCCCCGACCCAAACACCAGTCTCGCCTTTATGTCCTGCACGAGCTTTAACGCCATAACTCGAAGCGAATTCGATCATGGCTCGCTCCAATGTCTCTACATAGTTTCTAGCACCAATACCGATGTTGCGTAAAGAAATAATGGGATATAAGATAGCTTGATGAGGGCCATGGAAAGTAATATCTCCTCCTCTTTGTGTATAATGAAGCTCAGCTCCGATTTTTGCGAGTTCCGATTCATTGATTAGTAGATTGTGATCGGTTCTTCGTTTTCCAAGAGTGTATGTTGGTGGATGCTGAAGTGAGAGGAGTGTATCTGGAATTTGATGAGATTTTCTTTCTGAAACTAACTTCTCTTGAAGTTTAAGTGATTTCAAATAGTTCACAGTGCCTAGTCTCCATACCTCTAAGGTCCTAGATGATCTCATTTCCTGCACATAATCCATAGTTAATCACTTCACATTCAACACAAAGATTCTTAGAGCCCAACACACAAAAAATGTTTTTTTTTCTTTCTTTGAGGCATTTCATCGAACATTTAACGTGCATAAACAAAACTACATAGCGCCAAATCCAATTACGAACTATATAAAATCCCGATTAAGTTGAATTCATTGTTCAAGAGTAAGTAATTTGCTAAAGTCAGAGACTTTGAGAAGTTGTGTTACCGATACTGTTTCGATTCTTCTCCACCAAAGAGTTTGACCTTAGAGATAGAGACAAGTCCTCCTCCAGATTAGAAATTTAAGATTTTTTTAAAAGCCTCAACATTTAACAACTTTGTATTTGCACCCTTATGTTTTTCAATTTTTACAAAATACGCCATATCTTGAACAGATGATAGAATACACACCCCTATACAAATAATGAGATTTGTGGATGATGATGTTTCTTAAGGGTGGGTATTCGGTTTGTTCGATTTTTGGTTTTTTTTATTTCTTTTGGCCGAATTGAACCGAACAAAAGTTTGGTTCGGTTCGGTTCAACATTCGGTTTGTTTGGTTCGGTTTTTCATTTTTGAAGTTTAGTTTTTTCGGTTCGAAAAACTTAATTTCGGTTAAATTTTCAGATTTTTTTTTTGGTTTTTTGGTTTTTCGGTTTCTTTTTGATTTTTTTTTGTTTATTCGGTTTTAGCAAGTTCAGTTCGGTTTAGATCGGTTCGATTAATTTAGTAAAAAAATTATTGTCGAACCGAACCGAATCAAAAACCAAACTAAAATGAAAAATGTGCTGAATTGAACCGTAATGACCGAATAAATCGAGCCGAACTAACATAACTAAATTCGGTTCGGTTTAAATGCCCGCTCTTAGTGTTTCTTAACCATGTTGAACATAATTCAGAAAAATATATTAATACAAGAGAAAATTGTATACTTCCAAAACTTAAAGAGTCAAATTCGAAAGAAAAAAAAATCTACAACAGGTTAAAAAAAAAGTTTTAGTTTTCCAATAGTTTGATCTTCTCTAAACAATTATTCATCTGTCGAATCTCATCTTCAGACAAACTATTGCTATATTGTTCAAACTTCTCTTTATCACACTTCAAGGTTGTCTCTTTACAAGCTCTTATGCAACCGCTAATATCAAGCAAATTCAAAACCACAGGACAGTTTCCAATGCTTTTGACCAACGTAATTGCTGACCAAACTTGTCTATGTTCCTCTCTCGATGATCTTACAATGCAAAGCTTTGTAATTGGATTCACATATTTAACTTGAAAAGATCCTAAAGTAGATCCAAGACCACATTCACCGAAATTGACGAGGATACTTTCTTTGATTGCTTTAGAGAGATTGAATTGTGTAAGAATAACTGGAGTTCCTTCTCCGAGAAGATACTTTTCAGGATCTAGATAAACTTCCATTAACATGTACCTGTTTTTGAATCCTACCATGGTTCTTCGATTCTCGTTGATCACAGTAGAAAATCAACCGGCGGCTGAAAAGTTTTCTGAGAGCTTTAGGGCTTTATATATAAAGAAGAAGAAGAATATAGTCACGTGACATCACGTGATTTACTTTTAAAATGGGCTTAGGCCTTTTAAGCCCAATTTTTTTTTTTCATAACTTACCAAAATTACATAACATAACGAAGTGGGAGGAAAAACGAGATATTTCGGAAACTAAAGCCCGAAGAAAACTATGCTCAAAAGAAGGAAACTATGCCTAAACAAGAGAAGCAACAACCAAAAACCAAAAAAATAAAAAACAAAATACAAACTTCGGACGACAAGAACTTAATGAAAGCCGCATCAAATTAGGGGTGCTTGAAATAAGAACCAAGGGACCAACCAACAAAAGGTCTTAAAGAACTACCGGAATTAAGCACTTGCAAAACCGAAAAGTAACTCAAACCAACTCAAAACTCTAAAAGAACCAGAAATCAGATGCCACAAGAACCACGCTTCAGAAGAAGAACCCGCAAAGCCAGAGACGAAAGTAGCTATGCCATGCTGTCAGATAAGAATTAAAGTTTGCACATTCGGTACCAACCTCTTTATCCGGAACTGTACGACCCAAAACAACACAAGCAAAACCCCAAAACAAGTAAATGTTCTTAGGCCTTTGTTTAAGCTCAGTTTGTGATGATAAAGAGAAAAAGAAGAAGATTAATCTAGTCACGTCACATCACGTGATTTTTTTAAATAAAAGATGGGCTTGGGCCTTTTAAAGCCCACTTCGTTATAATAAGTAAATGTTTCTCTTTTTGTTGCAGTTCTTCATCGGAATCCCTAAAGCTACTCGGTGAAGCACAAAAATCAAATTCTGATTCAGTGATCAAAGTGAATTCCATTCGACAGATTGAGCCAAGATGACGGAGGCGATGATAAGGAAGAAGCCAGGGATGGTTAGTGTGAAGGATATGCCGCTGCTTCAGGATGGTCCACCACCTGGTGGTTTCGCGCCGGTTAGATATGCTCGCCGGATATCCAACACCGGTCCTAGCGCTATGGCTATTTTCCTTGCTGTTTCTGGTGCTTTTGCTTGGGGAATGTACCAGGTTGGCCAGGGGAATAAAATCCGCCGGTATGAATTGGATCTTATTAGCTCGCTTAGATTTCATTTCCCGCTGAATTTCTAGATCGCCTTGGATAGATTTTGCTTTACACCATGGAACTTTTCGATTCTCTAGGTTATAGCTTAGATGCTTTTCAGTTTGGTGTATTTTGGTGTTAAATTGATATGGTGGTAAATATTTAGATTGGTGTTAGGAATTTCTTCAAGATCAAGCTGAGTATATATTCTAGTGTTGTTGATTATGAAGCTCGTCATGCTTCTCTAGCGTTTGATCATCTTTTTGGTGGAATTGTTTGTTTTTCTTTGACCTTCTTGAGTCGATGATTTGTTGAATCACTGTTTTGTGTTTTACTAGTTTTCTGATGCATTTTCGTTGAAGCTTAATCAGCATGAATCTAGACTTCAAGGTGTTGTTACATATATGAATCTTCTATGAAGAAATTAATCATCTAGTAGCAATTCAAGTTATTATGATAATTGCTCTTGGGATACTAGTTCATTAGAGGTAAGTATTGTTGTGAATTCGTCTGCGAATTTAGTTAGATATAGAAAGAGAGATAAACGATTGAGTCAAATACCTTGCCCTCTGAGGTTTTTTTGTTGATCAATGTGTTAAATTTTACGATAAACTAAAAACTAAAGCCCCTTATATAAGCCTCAAAACCTGATCCCATTCGGCCCACGTCATTCCTTTAGCCAACTCTATTAGTCTCATTACTTCTGATTTTGATCACAATCTTCATATGCATTTACGATACAACGTTGATTTGATTTGATGTGTAGAGCCTTAAAAGAAGAGAAATATGCAGCTCGTAGAGCAATACTTCCAATTCTTCAAGCAGAAGAAGATGAAAGGTAAAAACAATATCTTCAAATACGTCTCTTTGAGAGTCTCTTCCTGCAATATTTCAATTAGTAGTAATCTTGTTTCAACTCTGGCTTGCATAGGTTTGTGTCTGAGTGGAAAAAGTATCTAGAATATGAGGCTGATGTAATGAAAGATGTTCCAGGGTGGAAAGTTGGTGAGAATGTGTATAATTCTGGTCGTTGGATGCCACCTTCGACTGGTGAGCTCCGTCCTGATGTCTGGTGATTTCTTACCTTCTCTCAAATGCATATGATGATGATGAATGAATGAATGTTTTAAATGAGGATTAATATGTTCTTGTTTTATCTTTTTGATTGGTTAATAAGGATTTATCATACAGTTTATGTATTGGAAATATTCTGTGTTTTTGTTTCAATCGTAAAATGAATCAAAAGACAGCTTCATCAGCAAGCTTTCCATACTTGTAGATTAACAAAAAATGTTCATAGAGAAGAAAAAAAACATAATAACATTTTGATAGATGCAGTAACTTTAGGAGTTATTACTATTTACTTTAGTAATTTTAAGTAATCATGATTTCCTCTTACGTAACCTTGGTTATGTTAGGTTTCTCTTAGTCTCACTATATATTAGGGTTTTTGGTAAGTTTTATCAATTATTGTAGTGAATTTTGTAAATAGAAAGGAAGAGCAACTCCATTAAGAACTCTCATATATGTAAATCTTTTTAGATATCTAATCTACACTTATCATATCAATTAACCAAAATAAAAACTTGCAAATTTCAAGATCTAAAATCAAGAAGAAAAAAATATCACATAAAAGCATTCACAAAACAAAAACAAAAAACACAAAAAGCCTCATCTTCCATTAAACACAGAAAAAAAGACGGGAAAATTCCCAAAAAATACTTTGGACAAAAAATACACGAATTATTTTGATTAGTTGTTTAATACACCAAGTATGAGAAATTTGTCTTTTAATACACGAACTTTCAAAATTTGTAGACTTTCAACGTCGTAGTTAATAGACGTTAATTTAATTAACTCTGGTTAATTAATTCTGTTAACTTTTAATTGCTTGTGGTTAAATGAACTCCTTAGTAACGAAATTACCCTTATTCAATTTAGGGTTTTTAAGATTTTTTACAAATCGATTTAGAGTATGAATCTTAGAAAAGACTAGAAGAATCTGCAAACAAAGATGACAATAAATATGCGAATGGGATACTTGGTGAATAATCTGCAGTATTGTAAAATTCACAAACTCCAACCATTCCCAAACTAGAAGAATCTGCAATATTGTAAAATTCAGAAACAACTCCAAAATTTCACAAACTCCAACCATTCCCGATAGTCGATTATGCATCACAAAGAGTGATACTTGGTGAAGAAGCTCCGTCTGAGATTC
>OVAV01002580.1:0-11041 GCA_900406375.1 Iberis amara
TATAAATTTAATATATATATATATATATATATATATATATAAAATTAATTTTAGGCTAAATAATTAATGGTTTTTAAAATTATATGGGGGCACGTGCACCCTCTCCCCCTTTAATAAATTCGCCCCTGGTCGCACCCATACAAAGCACCGAGAAGGATATAGAAACAGAACGCCGCCGGAAGACTCGCCAGACACCTAGAAACGAGAAAACAAAAGAGAAGCGAAAGGGGAGGCAGAAACCGGCATCACCTCCGGTGAAAAAGCAAATCTGGAAGTTCCTTGGAAAATGTGTTTGGGAGGAGGCTAGGGCGAACTGTTTTTTATGATAATTATCATATGAATATATAGAAAAGAAAAACAAAACATATGATTTAAGCTGAAGCACATTTATTTCCATAAAAGTAGGACGCAAACAACAAAAATTTAACGTAAAACAGTAATTATCGAGTACTCGCAAAACTAATCCAAAGAAGCAAAAAATAGCAATACTTTTTTATAACAAAATTCCCTTTTGTAATCGGGCTCAATCAAGCAAAAGTTTAGTAAGAAGAAAAATTATAAATAAATAAAAACCGCCTGGAAAAACAGAGAGTGACATCCTTTTGGTTTCCAGTGATATGATCCTCTAGTTTTATTACAAACATAAAAGCCGATTTGGGATTTTCTTTTTCAGAAAGCCTTTTGTTTTCTCATGAGAAAATTAGAAAAGAGTATTGAGTAGTGTAGGAGTGAGTATTCAGATGCTACTTGAATCCCGACCAAAGATGAAACGCCTCATCCAATCAGAAACCACCAGCACTCTCGTACGCCAACTCACTTGCTTACTTGCGTAGACTGAATACCACAGCCATTGACTGCTATGTCCTATTGAAACCCAATCTCCTGGAAGTTGTGCTGCTGTTTGTTCCCCTCCCAGTGGTGCAAATTGCCCCAAATGCCTATACCTGAACGGCTTGAATCTGTGACGTCCTTCTCCTCTCATCCTTATCGGTCCTTCTGGATTCTTTTCACACTCTTCCATCCGATCAAAGCATTTCGCTAAGTATGTGCCTTGCTGCGCAGCAACCTGTGCTGTAGCTGGAAGAAACTTCACTTGTGAGTCAACCTGAGAAAGAGCAGATTTGAATTCTTCGATCTTTAGTTCCACGTTCTTCTTTGATCCATCATCAGCTTCAGCTTCAGCTTCTTTCAGAAGATCTGCAATTCCACGCATGCGTTTACTCTTCAAATAGAGCTCCACTTGAGGGTATCTAACACATATGTCATCCATTGCTTCTTGAAACTCTTTCAGAGTCAGTGTCCCTGACTTGTCTTTGTCTGCTTTGCTGAATATCGCAGATACATCCTCCTGCAATACCATACCATTATTATAAAATCCAAAAAAAAAACATTAGTCCATCATAAGCTTCAGTTACCATGACTTTGCGCTGGTTAATTGTTGCGCAATCACCTAGTGCATATATATTATCACATCCTTCAACGCGAAGCCACTCATCAGTTGCAAGAGCGCGTCTATTACCCTACAGTTACCAAAAGGAAATTTCTTTAAAGCACTTTGTTTACTAGGATATGTTGAACTTTGTTTGCTTTACCTGACCGATTTGTTTCATAAAATCTTTGATTACAGGACGAGTTCCAATACCAGTTGACCACACAATCATTCCATAAGGAATTGTAGAAACCTCTCCTGCTTTGGTTTTGGCAGATATATCCTTCTCATTCACTTTTGTAACCATCGACCCAAGTTTCACATCAATTCCATCTCTGCCAAACTTTTCTTCAGCAAACTCAGTGATTCTCTTGTCAAACCTGTGAAACAGACCCTCCCTCCCATGAATCATTTACATGGAAACTTAAAGATAAGAGGTAAGAAATACTTACATGGTCAATATGTGATCTGCGGCCTCCAGAAGCGTGATTTGCACTGAACCCTTGGTTCTAGGATAGAGGTTGACTAGATCCTCTGTAACAAAATCATGAAGCTCAGCGGCAAATTCAACACCTGTTGGTCCACCACCAACAACCACAAAATGCAGGATTCTCTTTCTCTCTTCATCGCTTAGGTCTGGTAGACTTGCCTTCTCAAAAGAATCAATTACAGTTTTACGGATTCCCTGAGCATCTTCAACCTCCTACAAGCAGACATTATGACCAATCAAAGCATTAGATATTTAACATCAGCTAAAATAACAGTCAACATATGAATTTGAGCTGTAATCTATTATTGCGAACAAGACCGCATAGTTACCACGTGGTGTAAGAAAATGAATTAAGAGCCAAGGAAACTTACTTTCAGAAAATGACAGTTCTCTTCCACTCCGGGAATATTAAAGGTGTTAGACTGAGCTCCAGTAGCAATTACAAGGTAGTCATAGTCAACAGAAAATTCTTTCTTGCCATTCGAGCTAAGGCCTTGTTTGGATCGGCAATAAACTTTCTTGCTTGCTGGATCAATTTTAAAACATTCTGCCTCAAGGTAAGATGTATCAACATTTTTCTGCTTGCCAAGAAAGGAAAATTAGCGTGCAATGCATTAGCAAATTTTCAACAAGAGTAAATATAACACTTTGCAAATAGAAGAAACATCATACAAATGGTCTAATACATGCCCATAACCAACAAACTCATGCGGCTAAATCAACAAACCACTATACCAGTGTTTACATACTGATATAGCAAATGCAAGTCAGTCTACTGTAGATAATATGTTTCAGATAAAGTTAATGGAGTACTGTAGCTAGCAGAAAAGGAAAAAGAGACAAAATTTCCAATTAGACAGCCATATGTACAGCACAATTACCTTTCTTCCAATGTTTCGAATTGGCTCAACAACACTGCGAGCTTCAACAGTTCCACAAGTAACGCTAGGCAGCAAGGGAGTGAAGGCAAAGTAGTTTCGTGGCGAGATAACCTGAACCTCGTATGAAGAATTATTCAAGTTCTTCAAGAAACTAGTTCCAGCCCATCCAGTTCCGAGAAGCACCACCTTCTTCTTCCTAGTTCCAGTTTCAACAAGAGCACCACCGTTTGCCCCATAGGAAGCATTTGCCTCAGAATAGGCTATAAGTCCACCTCCACTATAACAATGTGCAGTATATATATCTCATCAGTTAACTCTAATCTGAATGAACTCTTTGATATACAGACAGAAATCACAAAGAAATCGAGAAAAATTCACATAAGAACAATCAGATCCGGAGAATTCCAATATCGTTAAACGTGTCAATAACTTCCGGAAATTCACACGATATACAATATTGATGTTTCGATATGGAGAACATTCTGGACCAAAATAAGCACTATAGCATAACGGCAGATCGAGATATGCTAATACAGAGTATAATTTGGGAGATGAGTCCATTAAATCAGATTTGCTAAGAATATGAAACGCAAAATTCCGGAAACATAGAGGACGAACAAACAAATTTTGTGAGATTCAGAATGTAGAAAAAAGCAAGAGTTGCGTGAATAATACGACATAGAGAATCTGTTCGATATTTTCTATCATGGAGAATAAGCATAATTACTCTATCGTCTCTTCAAACGAAAGCTAAAACGAATCTAGAAATAGAAAAAGTAAAAATCAATCGAACACGACGTAAAACGCAAGAGGATCATACGTTCTAAACAGTGAAATCGAATGGTTTCTACATATAAACAAGAACATATAAACAAAAAAACGGAAGCGTCGAAAATTACCTAATCGTGGAGACGACGATGATCCTGGAGAGAGAAGGATAGTCTTGGAAAGCTTTAGAGAATCTTTCGAAGAAACTGAAACTCCTCATTGTTACTAGTTCGATTCAATCGCTGAGGAGAAGATCTGTTTGAGAGAAAGTAAATCGGTAACGCCAAGAATCGTGGAGAATTGAAGGAGAAAGATAGTTTTAGAGAGCGTTTAAAAGAGAGATCTAGGGGCCAGACGGATGCGACGGTGGAGAAGTAGAATTTGGCGAACGTTTGTTTAAACACGTGGCACGCGTAGAGTCGAGTCGAGAATTAAAAAAAAAAAAATCTTTATGCGAAATGTGACCCCAACAAGGAAAGTTGGGATTGGAGGAGAATATTCTAATTAAATTATTTTGTAAGATTTGAAAAACATTTGCCATGAATGAGTTTATGAAATTTTAGAAAACATTTATTTGGTGTGATATTTAAATAGAGAGGAATTCCATACAATACCATAAAAATAATTTCATGTTTCAAAAATACTACAAGCTTTCTATTATTCGAAAAATATAATAAAACATGTTTCTTTCAAAAATACTACAAGTATAAAAATTGAATTTTAAGGGTTTAGAATTAATAAAAAATTATTTAGGTTTACTAGCTGAAGTTTAGAGTTTAGTTTGGAAGGAGATAAATTTTAGTTTTGGAGGTTTAGGATTTAAATTTGAAGTTTTTAAAGCTATTTAAAATTTGTGATATTTTTGGAGGAAAAAAAAATTTGTTATATTTTGGGAACAAATTAAAAGTGTATGGTATTTTTGAAACATACCTACTTTTGTGGTATATTTGAGAATACATTTAAAAATATCTTTGTTCTATTTATTAAAATCACTAATTTGGTTTTACATAGAAAAATAAAATTAATAGTATGATTTTGTTTGGATTTTTTGCACCTATATTTTTATATAAAAATGGAATTTATTTTTTTAGTGTAAAATTTATAATAATCACTACTTAAAATATTTCTAATAACAATTGAGATTTGATGGTACATTTCAAAATAGTAACACTAGATTTCACAAATATTTTGGTTATCCTATCCCTAGTAGAGTTTCATACCCACACATAGCTTAGTTTGAACAAATTATCTAGTTAAAAATGTTATACTTATATACATTATAAATGGACAAATATTAAAAATATATGAGACTGGTTTAAATGACCGCTTGGAAATAATATTTTAAAAAATCATTATCTTTTAAATTTTTAGATATATTACCGTTTCTAAATTTCATACACGCACATATTTCTTAAAATTTACCAAAATAAAAAATATAAAAATCAAAGTGTATAGAGGTTTATAAAATAGTTTATAAATTTTTAGAAATTTAAAAGGGTTGACTAGTTGAAAAAATAAATAATAATTCATTTATAAATTAATATAAAAAAGTGACCAATGATAAGTTGACCTACTGGTTAAGCTTTTAAATCCTGAAAACATAAAAATTTAGGAGGTCACTGATTCGAGATGTATAAACTTCGATGCATAACTCATTGGTTATAAAAAAAATATATAAAAAAGTGGCATTGTACTAAATTCCAAAAATAATTTTCAAACTAACTTGTTGGTCAAGCCGGATCCTCTATGAATCTGACCATGTTGTTGTTTGTATTTGTCAGCAACTTTTTGTTTCTATCGACAACTTACAATATTATATTGAAATTTGGAAACCACAATAATATTAATAACAAAATCAGTAATTATTAGTCAACAACCAGTTTATAGGTTTAAAATGTAAATTTAGATAGTAGATGAATCGAATAATATTCATAATATTACCTTCATAGTCTTTTTTTTTTCCTTCTGGAACAATACAACAAACGAACAAGAAACAAAGCCGGAACAAGAACAAGGTGCAAACAAAAGACGACGAAAATGACCAACAATAAACTTGAACAAACCGAGCCTACAAAGATAACCGGGACCGAGAGAATCAGCTGCTCAAAACCAAGGCTTCCGGAGGAGGACTGCAACACGAACAGCAGCCCGGGGCGACGCAGAGAATAACCGCTTACAAACCCTTGAGAAACGATAGGACATAAAATCCAAGGCAGTCAGCTAGGTCCAGAGAAGCAGGAACAAAGATGAACAAGAAAATTAGACCATCGTCAAACGAAGGACCGAGACCACCGAGAAGAGGAAGACTAAACCGAGCTAAACGGAAGAGAGGAGCAGCTCTGGTCGGGAAATGAGTCCTCAGAGCCTACCCGACAGACCATTCTCGCAAACCATCCAACTACGAATTAGCTACACAACAACTCGGGAGGCACGGACACCAAGACAACCTGCAAAAACGAACAACGAGAAACCGCAACACCTTGGCAATGAAACGGCAGCACCTTGTCAGAGAACAAAACACCCCGAGGAGACCAGCGACTCTAGCCACAACCCTCCACTAACCACTAGAACCAAACCGAGACCTTAACCTTCGAGGCTTACCGGGAAAAAGAGGTCCATATCAGGAACCGAGAAGGAAAAGGGATATGAACCAGATGAGAAGCCCGGAGAACCCGAACCTACGTCTGCCACTGCCTAGACTGCGGAAACGGCCGAAGAGACCGCCGGCAGAGGGACCCGAGACAGAGCCGAAACAGGTTCCGAGATCTGCCTACCCCAACGCCGAAGAAACCACGCCGAAAAAGAGAGATCCGCAGTAGAGCCAAGGGAGATCTGACCGGCGGAGCAAAGGAGATCTGACCGCCGTCTTGCCCCAAACCCTAGACAACTGAAGCACCTTTACACGGCTGATCTCGGACCGAAGGAGTGGTAAGCGGCACGACAAGGAAAGATGGAGAAGGAGGAGAGCAACGTAGAAGACGTCGGAGATCCACCGCCATTGGGGACGCCGACGGTGGACGGAGACACGGAGCACGGGGTTTTGATCAGAAGGTGGCGAAGATGGGCCTTCGTACCCTCCCGCTCAGATCTCCTCCGCTTAAGAAACCGGCAGTTTCTACCGGCGAGGAAGAGATAGAGAGAGAGAGGAAGTCGGGGAAGAAAGTGCAGAGTTTTAAGTTCAAAAGCTTCTTTTTTTTATTATTATATTACCTTCATAGTCTACTAAAGTCTTTTACAAAAACAATATAAAAAAAACTTTACTTAAGTCCATAATTCTTTAAGTTTTTGTTGGATGAGAAAGGGTGTAGAACATGCTTGTAGTCGTAAAAAAGGTGAGATCCTGCAGCTTATTTTATGGATCTATACACATTGAGTAGTCATTTGTGAGCTATGATTTGTTGTGAGGCTACATTTCTCGCGTGACAGGTAATATGAATGAAGAGCTGATTAAATCAGTATCTTTGGAGGAAATTACTCGAGCACCTTTTTCAATTAGTAGTGTAAGTGCTTTGAAGCGAGATGGTTTTACAAGAATTTCAATCAAAAGTATATGTTGAAGTGTTCATGTTTTTTAAATAGTTGAATTTCGTCCAATTAGTTTATGCCTAGTTCTTTATAAATATTATTTCTAAAATGTAAACATCATTATATCACTGCCGATCTCTTCATAGCCTACTGGGAAGTAAGTCCTTAGTGCTTGGATTTTATCATGAGTTCAATCTCCAAATATGTTAGTTTAGGTTGTATTAGTTTAGGTGATGAAAAAAAACATCATTATATCACCTATCCAATTTGCGTTTCTGGCAAAACGTTATCTTTTTATAATAGGAAAAATCGCATTTTTAGCCTCCAAACTATAATTTATTAACACTTTAAACCTTGACGTTGTTGCACTAGCACTTCAAACCTTCAAACTATAAACTTTTACAAAACAAACTTTAAAACTGGTTATTTTTACGCCCCTGATGATGTGGAGTTTCAGGGTTTGTTTTGTAAAAGTTTATAATTTGAAGGTTTAAAGTGCGAGTACAATACCATCAAGGTTTAAAGTGGTAGAAAGTTATACTTTGGAGGTTAAATTGTGATTTTCCCTTTTATAATATATTAACTATTTATGAAGTGATGCATAGCCTGAAAATAATTGATCTGTTCGCAAAAAAATTATGGTGGTGAACATGGATATATCAAAATCTTATGATTTAGGTCATGTTCGTGTCTGAATTTGCCAAATACTATTTGGATGCAACATATAAATGCTATATTTGGATGTTGCATCAAGATGTTGTTCGTTTTTATATCTGTATTTGACATCTAGACATTGCATCTCAATGCAGTTTTATTCGTTTCTAAATTTGTAAAAATATCTAGATACATTTGTTTGGAAAACAACAACATTAATTTTTACACCAAAAACGCAAAAACGCGTTTCTCCTCCAAAAATGCGAAAACGTGTTTTTCAGCAAAAGATGCGAGGAAAAACCCACCAAAATGCGGAAACTGGTTTTCTAGAAAAAAACGAAAAATACATTTTGGCGGAGAAACACGAAAATGCATTTCTGCATTTTGGCAGAAAAATGTGTTTCCCCATTTTTGGCGAGAAAACGCAATTATGCATTTTTGGTGAGAAAAACGCATTTATGTTTTTTTAGCGGGAAAGTACTTTTCCATGTTTTTGGCACGAAAATGATTTTCTGCCTTTTTGTCAGAAAACCCATTTATGCGTTTTTGGCAGAAAACATGTTTTCGCGTTTATGGCAGAAAAACGCGTTTTTGCATTTTTGGCTGGTTTTGGCAGGTTAACGCGTTTCTGCATTTTAATTGCGGATAATCGTTTTTGCATTTTTGGCGGAAAGCTCATTTCCGCGTTTTTGGCAGTAAATCATGTGTTCCCGTTTTTGCGGAAAACCACGTTTCCGCATTTTTTGTGGAAAAACTCGTTTCCGCGTTTTTGAAGGGAAAACGTGTTTCCACGTTTTTGACCGAAAAACGTATCTTCTCCAATTTTTTGTTTTCACATTTGAGATGCTGAAATGTTGAATCCAAACTTTAGTTTTTTTCAGCATTTCAAATATCTAGTTTTTTATATTTTAGTATCTTGACATCGAGATGTAGCATCTGAATACTAATTTAAAAGTGACCAAACAAACAACGTCTGAAGCATCTGGATACTGATTTAAAAGTGAAAAATGAACAAAATTTGTATATGAGCTTCATCTGGATATAGAAACGAACAACTCTTTAGTAAACTGGTCTTTTTTAGGCGAAGTTATGACTGGTTTGGGTCTTCCTCCTATTTGGGTTTGGGTTTGATGGATTAGGATGAATTTGTAGAATTTATCTATTACATGATAAAATGAGGTATTCGTCAAGAAGATCTGCACTTACCTTCTTTCTATGTGTTGTGTACGGAGGCTCTTATAAACATTTTGAAAAAATTATGAGCTGGAGGGGAAGCTTACGTACGAATATGGAGTTCCTTTATTTCCAACCACCGATTAACCATCTTCAAGTTATGTATGATACTTTTTAGGGTGATTTTCACTCTAGTTGACTTCATGGAGATGTAATTACACTCTCACAACCTTGAGACTATTATGCCCTTTTTGAAGGAAAGATAAATATTTTGAGTCAATGATACCCTTATTTTTCTAGATAATTACACTATATATTTCATTCTCTCTCATAACATGTGTCAGGTTTTTTCTCTCTCCTACCATGTCTCAATTTTTTTTAATCCTGAATCTTTAAAACCAATTATTTCATACCTCCTCCGTTCCTAAAATGATGACGTTTTGGATTTTTCATACATATTAATAAAACTAACTTTTACCTTTTCTAATACTTATTTATTAGTTTAATAACACTACATATCAACATCTCTCTTGCAATAGAAGCCGAGACTCACGCATTTCTTGAAGTTATTAAATCGATTTAATGGCATGGATAACGTTATGTGAGGTGTGAAGGAGTTTGTAATGTCTTTATTCAAGCAAAGATGAACAGTCCTACAATCCATAACGTCCTTCTTGACATCCTCATATATGTGGTAGTAATGTTGGAGTCTCTCAAACTGGAGACTTATTCTTAACCTGCAATGAATGTGCCTTCCCGATGTGTCGGCCTTGCTATTGGTACGAGAGGAAAGATGGAACTAGATACAGAAGACATAACTACATAAGGGTCAATTGTTAGTTCTTTTGTGTATGAATGGAAATTGCTACGAACACACATGGAGATGAAGATGTTGAAGGAGATGAAGATGAGGATGATGTTGATGCTATTGAGAATGAGTTCAATAACACACATGGATCAAAGGAGGCTAGACGCCACCACCATGGTGAAGAGTTTTCTTCATCCTCATCACATGAATCTTAACCAAGTCCTCTTCTTACCCATGGCCATACGGCTTGGAAATGTTGACTAGAAAGAAAGGGTTGAAGGCTGGAAGCTGAAGCATGATAAGTTGACTGGAAAGAAAGGGTTGAGGAGAGATCGAGAGAACTGGTTCCAATGGCGAAGAACTGCAAATGGCTGATGATATGCGTCATCCTATGAGTCATGTGGTTCTTATCCCATCTTCCCACCTGACACCTTACCGGGTTTGTGATTATCCTCCGGCTTATCATCTTGGCATTCTTCTTTCAATATCGTACAACTCATCCTGTGAAAAATGTATATCCATTGTGGTTGAGCACAATTATTTGTGAGATCTAGTTTGCATTTTCTTGGCTTCTTGATCAGTTTCCTAAATGGTACCCATTAACAAGGAGATCTATCTTGATCGTCTCACTATAAGGTTGGTCGTTAAGTTTATGCATCCTACTAAATGATATCTTCTTCCCCAGTTTGTGTCTTTTTTATAGTTGACATTAACATGCAAATTTATTTCATACAATGATCTTTTATGAATGTTGCGATTAACAATAAATCTTGAAATTAAGTAGATTTTGTGTAGTATGCTTAATGAAGTGCTTACTGAGAATATAGTTAAATTAGTATACTAAATATATTTAATGGTTTGAATTTGGTTTTCTTATTGTTGATATGATCGAGACGGCGACCCGTCACATCTAATGTGGATGTGTTTGTAGAACGGTGGACCCAATGAAAGAGCTCCCTCTTGTAACAGCAGAGCCGGAGCTGAGATTTCCGGGGTCCCATTCAAAATAAAATACTAAAAACATAGTTACTGTAACATAAAAAATTTAACAATAATTTGATCCAAAACAATTAACAATAGTTTCAACGACTTTGAAAAACAACTCTTCTTGCATTCTTTCTTGCAAAGTCATTCATCAAACTTGCATAGTCAAGACTCCTCACCAAAGCTTTTTCGATTGACAACATTGCCAATCCGTTTAATCTTTCTTGTGACATGGTCGACCGTAGATAAGATTTTATCAACTTCAACTTAGAAAAACTTCTTTTAGCTGAAGCAACCGATACAGGAATTGTGAGCATTATTCTATAGGC
>OVAV01002581.1:0-11038 GCA_900406375.1 Iberis amara
TGACACCTCATCTATACTACAATGATGGAGAATTGATACCCCCAGGACCTGAAAAATCTTGACTATCAGGCTTCGGAAATTTGGTATCCCCAGGTATGCAACAGTTACTCCTACTGCCACTACGTCCCATTGGAGGTTGCGACAATCGAGAATTCCTACTTTTCGAGACCTTTATCAATGACTCATATCACCGCCTCTTTCGTCCTCTTACCTTGGTGATGATCACCGTCTTTGGCGTCATGGACCCGACAACTACAAAGACTTCTTTTCCGCCTCAACGACATGGAAGTAGATTTGTCATTCTCATCCTACACTGCCTTGGTCTTTTACTATTTGGTTTTCGCAATCTATTCCTCGATATACTTTCATTGCTTGGCTTGCTGTTCTTGACAGGTTGACAACAATGGAGCAAATGCGCTTTTGGGGACATAGTTAACCATGCGTACCATGTGGGGAGCCTGATGAAACTCATGATCACCTCTTCTTTGCTTATCCTTACGCATACATGCTCTNTGGTCGGCACCAGACCCTTGCCTCTTTGCTCAATCGCTCTACCCACGGCCTCGACTCTATCTTACTCAAAATTAGCTTCCAAGCTACAGTTTACCATATATGGCGAGAGCGAAACGCCCGACAACATGGCCAGCTTCACCGTTCTGTCATTCACCTTCAAGTCCTTACTGCTCAGACCATCCACCAGCAGATAACAAGCCATGATTATCCCCATGGATCCCGCTTACATGGCTTAGGCCACCGATGGTGAACTCTCCACCCACACCCATGATGAAAAGACTTCTTTGCCAGATTGTTTACTAGTTGTATTTGGTTAGGGTATTTCAAGGTCTGTATTCTTTTTTCTATATCTAGTTTTATTCCATTGGTTTTCTAGATTTAGGTTTTAATGAGACAGCCTTGAATACCCACTTCTGAACCATTTACATTTCAAAATATTTCCAGCTTTTCACCATTATTTTTGTACATAAAACAGTCACATTTTGATTAATAAATTTAACATTTTAATAAATAAAAAACAGAACGTCGAGAATTTCCGCTCCTGTCTCGGTCCTGTTCCCATTCGGGAAATGAAAAAGTGTTCTATATAAGAATATATATATATATATATATATATATATATATTTATGTGAAAANAGGAATAACCAAATAGGTTCGAAATAGAATGGGATGGTACGAAACGAAACGGGAATTGTAGCCAGCCCAAGTGAAAAGACATTCACTGAAACGAAAATCACCGCATTGGACAAATCTTGGTTAGATTTGTGGTCTTAACATTTTGGAGAATAAATAAAACTTTGGGCTTATATAAGTAACAATTGAAAAATAATATGGTTTATCTGTGTAATACTCAATTGTTGAAGGATGTAGTTATAATAATTATAGAGAGGTCCGAGTAAAGAACAAAGACGACCATCCTCTCTCGGCCTTGCTCAGCCACTCTCATGAACTCAATTTCTTCCTTTGTGATTACATAATCCATCACCAAAAAAGATGTCTACCACATTTTTTAGAACAATTCAACCAAACCATTTCTCACTTTTTGGAACTGCATTGTTTGCAAGCAGAAGGAGTAATTCCTCCGTGAGATGCCAAACGGCGACGACCCAGGAAGCTAAACAGCCTTCACAGTCGAGGGTTGCTCCAAAAAACCATAGAAGCAACAAACTTGATGAGATTCTTAAAGATTACGAAGCTGTAATTGGCATAGAGACTCATGTGCAACTCTCTACACTAACAAAAGCTTTTTGCAGTTGCCCTAACAGTTACGGATCTCATCCAAACACAAGCATATGTCCTGTGTGCATGGGTTTACCTGGTGCTTTACCAATTTTGAATTCAAAAGTTGTTGAATTTGGTGTTAGATTAGGTTTAGCTTTAAATTGCAATCTTTCACTCAAATCCAAATTCGATAGAAAACAGTATTTTTATCCAGATCTTCCTAAAGGTTATCAAATATCTCAATTTGATATCCCAATTGCATCTAATGGATATGTTGATTTAGACATTCCACTTGAATTTGGTGGTGGACATAGAAGATTTGGTATAACTAGGGTTCATATGGAAGAAGATGCTGGTAAGTTACTTCATTCAGAAACTGGAGATTACTCTCAAGTTGATTTGAATAGAGCAGGTGTTCCATTACTTGAGATTGTTTCTGAACCTGATATGAGAAGTGGGATTGAAGCAGCTGAATATGCTTGTGAAATGCAAAGGATTGTTAGGTATTTAGGTGTTAGTAATGGAAATATGCAAGAAGGCTCTCTTCGTTGTGATGTTAATATCTCAATCCGTCCAATTGGGCAAATTGAGTTTGGTACTAAGGTTGAAATAAAGAATTTGAATGCATTTTCATCTATTAGTAGAGCTATTGATTTTGAGATATCAAGACAAGCACTTCTTTACAATCAAGGCCAAGCTGATCTGATTGTAACCGAGACTCGGCTTTGGGAAGAAGGCTCTCAGGTACTTAAACTCTATAAAAAACATCTTTCATTATATCTGTTATTAAATACAACTAACTTGAGTAGATGTTCAGAAATCAGTTACAATGAGGAAAAAAGAAGGGCTTGCTGATTACCGCTACTTTCCAGAACCAGATCTCTCTGAAGTTGTCCTCACCCAAGAATACGTTGATAGCATCCGTGCTTCTTTACCGGAACTTCCTGAAGCAAAACGCAGGCGGTACGAGGCCATGGGTCTAGGTATGCAAGATGTGCTATTCCTCGCGAATGATGACAGTGTAAGTCCTAGTTGCTCGATGTTGATAGCGTTTGATAAGAAGATAATACTGAAATGTTTAAGGAATGAATGGGTTAGGTTGCAGAATATTTTGATGAAGTGATTAGTAAGGGTGCTGAAGTGAAGTCAGCAGCAAATTGGATAATGAGTGATATAGCTGCTTACTTAAAAAATGAAAAGCTTTCTATTAATGATATTAAACTTACTCCACAAGAGTTGGCTGAGTTGATAGCTGCTATCAAAGATGGAACCATTAGTGGAAAGATTGGAAAAGAGGTTAGTTCAATTTTATCTACAAATTGTAACATCTGTTGTTTGGATCAAATGAGATTTTATCCTATTTTACAGATACTGTTTGAGCTATTGGCCAAAGGTGGAACCGTCAAAGGAATGATAAAGGCAAAAGACTTGGTTCAGGCAAGTGCATAATGTTCGTCAAAATATGCTTATAAAGGATGCTTGATTTGTTTTTTGTGTGTGATGCATATGTTGCAGATAACAGATCCTGCGGAGATAGAGGAAATGGTAATAAAGGTGGTCTCTGAAAACCCAAAGCAGCTGGAGCAATACCGCAATGGAAAAACCAAGCTTCAAGGCTATTTTGCTGGCCAGGTATGGCCAGATATACAATCCCGAATTTGCTTGAAAACTTGTAAATACCACTGTGTATGTGTGTAGGTAATGAAAATGTCGAAAGGCAAGGCAAATCCAGCTTTACTTAACAAGATCCTACTTGAGAAGCTCAATGCCAAAGTCTGATTCATGCTTCACCATTGCTATGGGAACATTTTTATGTAAAATAGATATTTTTCTCTATATTTAAAAATAAAAATACAAAACATCTATACTCTGGTTTTCAAAAAGTCAGTATCNTTTATGACTTTTCACCATCTTGTCTCTACTCTAATTTCTAATCTCATCGGACTTTTTATTTCTATTAATAAAAATTCTTCACCTCTCTTATGCAAAATGTGCTTAGGAATGTGTTAGCGTACATGAATGAATAATCTAGACTAGTTAACATATTTTGCTAATTAAACTTCAAAAATTATTGGCTAAATAGGTCGTAAATAGTTTTTTAATTTGGAGAATAAATACAATTTAAAAATATCTCCTACATGGTATTTTGGATATATAAACTTATTATTTTATTTTTATTTAAATAAAAAGTTTATACACATTAAATTGATTTTTAAAAATTATTATTCCTAAAATAATTAAATAAATTTAAGTTAAATTAAGCTCTCAGGTTTAAAATCCTAAAAAACTATTCAACATCCACCTTTTGTTTTTTTCTTCTTCTCACCGAGAAGAAATTTTCTCGAATTGAATTTTCTCATCCACCGTTTCAGTAGACTTCTGGCGATTCCTAAACAGTAGCAAGCGAGTTTCTGGCGTATCCTTCAAGCAAGACCACTACCTTTGTTATTTTTACTTTTCACAAAAAAAGTTTCTCGCGGGTGGAGTCATTGTTGTCTCCTTTATCTTCTATTCAGGTTTGTGATCATTCTTCAAAGGTAACTCATGATTTTTTACTAATTTGGTCATAATTAATTTGATTGGAGTCATAATATGTATAAATATTGTATGAAAAAAATCTAATTTACACATAGCAACAATTTTTGACAAACATGACCCTAAGCCCAAGCTAGGAAAGCCCATGCTTGCGGCCCTCATTTCTATATTAAAATTTTGGTCTTTATGTACAAAATTTGTCGTTAGTCTAGTGACATTGACTTAACAAAAATGCGTTGTGGGCATATGTGGTCGAGGTCCTTTATGTTTTTTTTAAATAAAAATTTTACTTTTTTTAATAAACGATGGTCGGTCACCTGGCCTTTTCCATCTTTTAACTTTTGTATCGTTCCTCATCAATTTTCCATTTTCAGTAAACCGGTTGAAAAAACCTAGTAACCTAATTATGTATAAAAAAGTATATTCACACCTTTTCTTCATATTTTATGTCATCGTCACCTTCATATTTTCTCCACCATCGTCGATCGTCAATCTTCTTCTTCTAATTATCTTATCCTCATAGGTACAATCTCTGTCTTTTCTTTTTGTTATTGTCCTTCTTTATTCTTTTTTATAAAATTAACTTTCTATTATTTCTCTATAAGTACACAACTGAATCTTTTTAATTATAATTTTTCAATTAATATTTGATTTCTTTATATTTAGTGTTTGTTTTTGATTCATCGTTCAACTTTAATGTTTGTTAATAAAAAGTTTTCTCAATTATTTTTTGTTTCTTAATTAACTTGTTAAATGATCTAAATTAATTAAGTAAGATGAGATTGAAATGAATAAAATAAATGATGGACGATGTAGAAAGATTAAGGAAAAAGAAGAAACAAGAAGAATTGACAAAAAAAAATTGTGAATTCAATGTTAAAGTACAATCCAAAAAAAAAAAAAACACCTACAACTAATGAAGAATAAGAAGAAATCAATGCGTGAAAATAATGAGAGTGGAAATGATAATGGGGAAATGAATGTTATTGAGAACGAGAATGAGGATGAAACTGAGAAAGAGAATAAGAATGCGACTTAGAAAGAGAATGAGAATGAGAATGAAGAGGAAATAACCTTTGATGTTAATGAATGGCAAATAGGTGAAAATATCTACAATGCTGGGAAATGGAGAAAAGTTTATAGTCGATTAAGAGATTTTCTTCTTGAAAAGGGTCCAATAGGAAGACTTTTAGTTGATTATCATTTTTTGAAGAGATCATATTGGTAGATGGTTTTCTTATTCGTCATATACTAGATATATAAAGAATAGAGAGAAGCAAGATACACGATGGCTAGTTTACTCAAGCGTAAAATCTATGAGAACAGGAATGGAAATATTTTGAGCACAATTGAGATGTTTCCAGTTTTTGATCTAGTAATGAAGGAACATATTATACGAATTGAACGGGAAACGCGTTATTATTATATGAGTTTCATAATTCATAATGAAGTGATAAAGAAATGCTTGGGTTTGGGATTAAAAAAAACTGATATTAATGAAGATTCGTTGTGCAAAGTACTTTGAAGTTATTCTTGATATTACCCCTGATATCAGTCAATGAGAGCAAATGTCTTTAACTGTTTGATGTGTGAATATTTCAGAGATCTTACCATAGATTAAAAAAAAAATTGTCTTTCTTGGAAGTCAAAAATAAACATGGAGTTTTTGACACAATTCAAGATGAATTGGTTAACCTTGGGTAAAGTCTTGATGACATTAGAGGTCAAAGTTATAATAATGGGTCAAACATGAAGGGAAAAAAAGGAGTACAACAAGATTGCTTAATATTAATCATAGGACAGTGTAAACACCATGTGATTATCATAGTTTGAATTTTGTACTTTTAGATATCGTTTTATCGTCCCAACTTGCAAAATTATCTTTTAGAACTGCTCAGTGTATATATAGTTTTATTTTCTAGAAATAACTAGGAATTTTTAGAGAGATTTTGAATGGTTTTGTTGTCAAGCAATTATCACAAACTCGGTGGGAGAGTCACATCAAAAACTTTAAAGTTACATGATCTCAAGCTCCTCAAATAAGATATGATTTGTTTTATTTGGAAAAAATGATAGTCCGAAAACAAGAAGCGATTTTGAATTTCTTGCAATGAGTGAAGCCTATGAAATTTAGAGTTTAGAGTTTTTGTTTGAAATGATTATCTAGTTTTAGATATTTTGTTGTTAACAAAGTAAGCAAGATTTTTCATTCATAAGATATGAATGTTGTTATTGTTATTGCTCAAGTGGATGGACTTGTTTCTTTTTTTAAAAAACTATAGAGCAACAGGATTTCAAGTAATAAAAGTAAAAATTGAACGGGTTGATGTTGATATGGAAATTGATCCAGTATTCTCTATGAAGGCAATTATTCTAAAAAAAAAGGAAATGATTTTGAAATGAAGAGCCTGGAAAAGTTGGTGACGATGTAATACTGACAACTGAAGAAGATTTTAGAATCAATTGCTTCATCAGAATTATAGAACAATTTTTCCATTCTCTTGAGAGAAGGTCTGAGAAATTACAAAGTTTTCTTGGGTTCTTATGTCAACCTTGAAGTTTTCTTGGAACATGGTAATCATTCTTATCTTGATGGTAATGATTTATTTTTGGAGTTGAAGCTATTAAGAGGATTTTTACCCAAAGAAATCAAGAAGATTGTTACTAGATTTTCTGAAAAATGTTGCAAGTTATTATCCAAATAGATGGGTTGCATACCGCGTAATGATGAAAATTCTAGTTTCAGTTGCATCTGCAAAAAAGAAGTTTTTCAAAAGTTAAAGCTCATAAATTTTTATCTACGGTCGACTATCACATGATAGACTTAATGAGTTGTTAATGTTATTGATTGAAAGAGATAAAACTGAAAACCTTGCCTATTCAAACTTCATGAATGATTTTGTAGGTAGAAATGCAAGAGGAATCATATTTCAATAAGGATATACATAATTTTTTGTTATATAATATTTTCTAGTCTTTGCTTAACTTATAAGGTTTTTAATAATAAATAAATTAATATAAAAAATATGCAAGCATGTTTTTTGGTTTTGGTTTTCGATACAATTATAGAGTTCTCAAGAGAAAAATCATTCAACATTTTTGAATGATGTCCATCATTCACATGTTATAATCACCACTCACAAGTTATAATCAACATTCACAATGAATAACTACCATTCACCAGTGTACAATTGTCATCCACCATTTACAAAAAGCTCAAGAAGTTAGTAGACAAGGAAGACTACGAAAACTACATGGTAGTTCCAAACTTTTTGTTGATTCCAATTTGTTCTACTCAACTTTTTGTTTCCTTTTAAAGTCATCTATGGGCAAACTATTTCAATATTTTTTTTCTATTGTGTTGGGCTGTTATTCAACTTGGCCACTTTTATTATTAGATATTATATTGTGAACAATGGCAATAATTTTTCTAAACGAACGAGAGTATCATGAACACACAAGAGAATTAACGAGATTCAACTATATGCATATATTCCCAAACCATTCACTAGCAATTTATTAGACAAACTTTAACAAAATATTGCCTAATGGAATTACTCGACAATAAGACATTCCTTAGTTCGACGCCAATCAATCCTTATCTCACTCAGAGACAAACACGTCTCTAATAAGTACGTACTTTCAAAATATCCAAGAATAAGAAATGTTAGGTTTTTCTCCTAAGTATTTCATTGATCTACAATGTCTTGTGAATAAGACGATTACACATATATTTCTTTGCGGCACAATTCAGTCCATTTATCTTATTTTTTTGTAGCTATCATACTTAGACACACATATCTTGTATTTTTAGAATCCAAAATATACAGCTTCAAATATCTATCATATTTTTGATATGGGAGTAATCTAAATCTAGATTTCAACTAAACTGAGAATATTTGTTTTTTAAATCTACTAGATTCTTTTTCACGCTACGCGCGTGATATTGTACTTTTATTTGACAAAACCTAATATTTTATGATAAAATTATAGTTAAGCTTTTTTATTATGGGGAATTGCACTATATAATCATGATGCACCTAACATTAAGAATATGACACCTAGTTATAAGTTTGCACTCTCTCCCCAAAAACAATATATCATATATGTATATATATCCCTACAACAATAAACAGTCCACCTACATTCTATAGGTTCATGTTACATATTTTTCAATGTAATTACTTTGGTAGTCTGACAATTATGTTTCGGTATTCAAACTATATTTTAATTTGTAGTCTAATTTTTTTTCCTTCTAGATTTAGGGTTTATAATTTGGAGTTTACGTTTTGGAGTTTAGGGTTTATATTTTAGGATTTAAGGTTTATATTTTGGGGTTTAGGATTCATATCTTGGGTTTAGGGTTTATATTTTGGAATTAAGGGTTTATATTTTGGGTTTAGGGTTTATATTTTGGATTTTAGGGTTCATATTTTTGGTTTAGATTTATATTTGTGTTAGGGTTTATATTTTATTTTAGTGTTTGTATTTGGGGTTATATTTCACATTTGGGGTTTATATTTTACTAATCACTAATCACTATTCACTATTTTCAAAAATATAATTCCAGCTTAAAAAATTTTAATCTTGTTAGATATAGAAAAATTAAGTGTTTTTTTAGCAACATTGTGTAATTTTATTTTTTGTATTTATATGTTTTAATTTTCAAAAATATAAGAGGGAGATAAATTTATAAAATTAAAAAATTACAAAATTAAAAATTAAAAAATCAAAAAAAATTTGTAAATTAAAAAATTTACAAAATTAAAAAATATAAAAAGGTGTGAGATAAATCATGCTTTTATATATTAGATTCTCAATGGATCTCCAATGCCACGTAAGCACTTTATAAACGTGTCTTGCATATCTTCATTGATCTTCAACATGCAAACACCCCACAATTTGTGCAACCAATCAATGACTTGATGTACCAACAATACTTTTGCAGCCATTCTTGTGTCATACACACATTTACATTTGCGACATGTAGTTCTACACCATTTTCTCATACTAGAATACTCTTTTTTTCTTCAACAGCTTTGAAGTTAACAATGTCCCCCTTTATCTATGAATTTTATAACTCAACTTCACTCTTGTAACATAGCACACACATTTCATGTAAAACGTGATCTTAGACTTCCCCTTTATTAGATATCACCAAACAAATAGTCTCTTCAATCCTTTCCTGCTTGAGTGATAAAAATATGTGAGGACTCACTAACAAAATCTCATACTTTTCAAATCATTAAATAATGAATCATATTTAGTATATCCCTAAATATTTTATTTCTTTATCCAAACCCTTCTAACATTCACAACATTTATGTTATGTTCGTGATATCTCCAAACTTGATGAACACCTTTTATGAACTTGCAGCAATGATGTTTAATGTGAGCAAATTTACTATATAAGAAAATTGATTTAGTTTTTCAAAAACTGTTGCAAGACTTTGATCTTGAGATATCCTACCATGTTGATACAATGTCCTCTATATTTCCAAGAATATGTGCTTTTGTGTTTTGATTTATATTATTTGTCTCACTCTTTCATCCATACGTACTTTCTTGATAACCGAGACAAATCTTTGTATTCAATATTCTTCTCGTAGCCAAAAATATGGTCCATATTCTCACTTCACTACTTAGCATATGGATATTCTTCTTATTCTCATTTAATTCACGCATAAGCTCTTTTTTCTTTTTATTTTCTAATATAAGTGCATCATGCATCACGATGATTTTATCTTCTAATGCTATATTCTTTTAACATCCAGCCACAAGTGCTTCTAGTAACTCATTTTTTCTTCTTCCATTGTTTGCTTCTTGGAAAGATACATCTCATATACACCATACATATTATCTTGCCCTAGCTCTAGGATATTCACTTTGGCTTCCATCATTGTCTTATCCATGATTAACTGAAGGTTATCATTTCTCAATTTAACCCAACTTTCATAAAGGTTTTTGAATTCAGCATGAACATCCACTTTCTAAACACTTCTTGAATCACTGATCGGTGCACCAAAACACAATATTTGTGTATCACGCATGATAATGCGGACTCACGTTCAATTCTTTCTTATTCAAGCTCCATAAACCCACTCAAGGCAACCAAATTAAGAATATTTTTTTTGTTTGAATATGACAATGTATCACTCCAACTTTGTGTCATCCCTTCTTTATTTTGTGTGTGTTTACACAAATTGCTTTTGCATGACCACCATAACCATTGTACTTATTGCACTTCATTATTTTTCTCTTGAATGATGGAAAAATTGATTTGATATGTCCAATACATGACAATTATAACACTCAAAATCATACCTCTTTTGTCTTTCTTCCTTTCTTTATAATTTATGTCGAGACATATGAGATAAGATCAATAATTTCTTCAACTTTCTAAATCATCAAGCACATTATTTTTTCAAATTTTTGAACCTTTTGCTTGTCTTCATCAACTATAAGTGCGTGATCTTCTATAAGTTTAGGTGAATTAGACTCCATTTCCATCTCTTCAACCTTTAGCATCCCTACTACTTCAATGAACATGAGTTCATCAATGATCAACAACATGTGATCACAAGTTTTAACCAATACTTATGCTGCATTAGCAATAAATCTAAGCTTAGCACTGAATTCTTTTACCTTCTCATCATCATTCATAATTATGTTCTTAAAGTGTGGTGACAACATATCCAACCTTGTCTTAATAACGTTGGCAGTATCTTCAAAAGAATTTTGTAATATATTCATTCTTCTTTAAGTAATT
>OVAV01002582.1:0-11038 GCA_900406375.1 Iberis amara
ACATAAGGACAATTACTTAAATTTGTTGTTAGTATGTTCATTTGGGTATGTAACGTCCACTGAAACATCTAGTGCGATATTGTACGTCGTCAATGGTATAGTGGGGTCCTTTCGTTAAACTCGATGTTGACTTCATATATTAAACATTTGAAACTTGAAACATAGTTTAGTCTAGAAATAAGGGGCATTGTTCTTAACAGTTAGAGAGAAACATTTGACAACCTGAAAATAGAAACATATTCATAAACACATGAACACCTAGGTGAGTGGCTGGATGTATTCATCATACAGATCTATGGCATATCGAGTGCGCATGTTGTCGACCATCTCATCTGTGATTCTAGAGAAATCAACCTGCTGTGCATTAAGCTCAATGAATTTCACTGCTAATGGGCCGCAATCTCCAGAACGTTCATTTTCAAAACATGTGGTAGCCTGGTATGGTGGAAGGATACAAGAACAGACTTCCCGGACGCCACTGCATTGACCAACTGCTTAACCACTACAGCAGAATCTCGTCCACCGCCTTCATCATCTTGTCCACCTGCTCATTTATGTACACGCGCAGAAATGAATCGAAGATTTCAATCTTACCTTGGTTCATATCTATGAGTAGTGCAACCCAATGCTCCTTGCCCCAGTTCATAGGGGCGTATACCATATTGATCTGCGAGTACCATGGTAGTTTGGTGAAACGGTTGGGAACAAGTCCTTGGACCACGTCCTTGATCATGCTGTTCCATTTCTAACCTGCATCCGATGCATGACTCAGAAATCTAGCATGCTCATCGACCAGCATGCGGATAAACCAGCTATTCAGTATAGCAATTCCGTTCTCGGCTAACGTCTCTCCGTGCCTACACCAAACGAGGCATTACAACGCTTCGACATNAACTTAACATGGACATGACTGGCCTTAAGACTACTCACAGGTGTATCTATCCATTTTTGGGGCGTAGCTATGTCTTTAAATATAGAACGGACCACCGAATGTCCATCAACATTGTAAGTCATATGTAAGGTGCACAATTTGTTAATTACATTTCGTAAATTTGAGAAACAAACAAAGAAACTATGGAAATGTTTTTAATAAATACTTACTTGCCTTTATATGCTTTCAATGTAGCATTGAATTTTTTCTTTATTGAAACATCAACTTTGTTAAATGATTCATGGACGGGCTGGGGGAGGACAACAGAAACAGGTGTCACTGTCCGCAGGTATCTTTTATGATGTCTTATTATCCTCTTGCCATGCACTTGGTCAACCACCATTGGTCTTTTCCCAGATCTTTTAATCTCGGCCAAAGTATATTATCCCCATCTTCATCAGCAGCAACGTCCTTTGAAGGCAATGCCTGTTCTTCGGCACCCTATATTGAAATATGCCGAGATTTATGATGAAACTGGTAAGTGGTGGAAAATTTCATAAAACATGTGCAAAATATGTGTGGAATGATCAAGCAACCTTCTTCCCACATGAATCATGTTCTTGTTTGTCCACCAGTGTAATGGCCGTGTCACGTGAATCATCCTTCTGTTGACATGTATTGTGTGGATTAACATTTACTGGTGTAATATATTGTCCATTACCTTACTGTCCATGGATGTTAATCAATGTAAATCATGTGCGTACATATCGTACAGACGTTTTGATAGACCAGAAGGACTTACCAGTTTCTCGTCGGAACTTCCATTCTCATCGTCTTTGGGTAAGTTGGGCGTCGTCTGCACAAACATGAAAAATCAAATTCAGCGACTATACATTGTACATTTGGTTATTGTACTGTTTTGGTGGACATCATTACTGTTATTATCATATTCACCAAAACAAAATTATGAATGTCTTGTGGATTTTGAGGTGACACAAGTTGGTGATCTGCTACAGGGGCTTGTAGCAATCGTAGTCAACACTGAAGTTTGGTTTGGAGCTAGGGGTAGGGGTCCCACTAACATCACTCCCGTAAAACGGACATGTTAAGTTGAAATTTGTTATCTAACTAATACATTGAAAAAAGACATCATAACCACCTGGTATGCAGGATCCACGATCTTGAAGGTTTTTGACGGCGTGGTACAATATGTCCATCAATGTCGAAATCCTACAAGTTTCCATGATTGTTTATTAATTAAAAGCATACTTACATAATGTATATAATATGTGATGGACTAACATTTGACATGGACACCTCTATGTCCGAGTATTCCTTATGGGGAGTTGTTGTGGTCTTCTCAGTTTCCTGATGGACAATATTAGACGATATATATCATTGTGGTCCATAAAATCAACTGGATCATTTATGACACTAACCTTCTCTTCTGGAATCATTTGAACATTAGCAGCTACCACTCCCACCCCGCATCTAGGAACGTCCTGCAACCTCTAAATTATTGTGAGAAAACTTAAGTGCATTTCATATTCACATAATTTTTTGATGAATTTTTTACCTTCTCTTTGGACAACAAAATGTCCTCATCCCCCGCTGCCATGAACACATCGGGGCCGACCTCCTGGGCAGTCTGGTGACGTAAAATGTTATAAATTACGTCTAATCTCTTATAATTACTTGGCCACTACAAATTCAATTCAAAATAGTATTGTTCCTAATTGTTTTAGTACCTCTTCTGTGGACAACATCTTATCCTCGTCCGCCCCTTCCGTTGTCACCTCCTCTTCGACCACACGATTCTGGACTGCCGTGTATTCATTATCTCGACTCTCATGTACAACCTGAATCCATTAAAGTTAAACAAATATAGAAAAGAGAAAATATACAAATTAAATGTATAAGAAAATATACAAGTAAACATATATTCCCTTACATCAAATGCTCCTACTAGTGATTTCATGAGGTCTAAAATTACCCCTTCTACTTCCATGTGAATCTTGACCTGATACATAAACTTTGTTTTGATTAATAAATGTCATATACATTAGATATATATAACTATTATCTAAGTTTCTTAACCTTCCCTGTAGACAAACACTTGTCTTGATTCTTGACTGTGATCGACTCGTCTTATCCACCCAGGGTCACCTGTTGGGAATTTAACATATACGGACATAGACATTAAACCAGAGGACAATATATATAGTTTGGTCCTTATGGAAAAAACTTTGATAAATTTTATACCTTCTCCGATTGTAAAACTATGTCTTCCTTCTGTCCCCCGTCTGCACGTTGTCATCACTCTCGTCCACATTCTGTAAACAATAATTGTCAAACAATTTAATGTTGCAACAATGATTAATAAGTAATAACAAGGAGTTGTGTAATGAACTTATATCGAGTGATCCCACCATTGTTTTAGTAAGGTATGTGATGACATTGGCATCACCAGCGAATGGCTCGTTCGCTATATTGAATTTGTCCCCTCCTGTGTAGTCCACATCCTTATCTGCCCTCATCTTGCACGCTCTGTTTTAAGTTGTCTTNGTGTCTCCTTCAACCTTTCATTCCTGCTACGGATCATTCCAGACCGGCGTAACTCGCTAATTATCTTGTCCATCATGCTCTTCTTCATGTTCTCAATATATTTCTTCATGTTTGCATTGCGGGCAGCGTTGACGGCTTCCATGTGCTCGTAGACTGCATCTACATCAACTAAACAAGACTCTTGTCCATAGCTATCTACGTTATCTTTCACTTGTCTACGAGCTTTTTTGCTTTTGCCCTTGGGATTGTTTGCTTTACCCTTTAGCTTTTTCTCGACTGCCATTAAAGGCCACTTCTCGCATCCACCTAGCCACATATCCTTCCTAAAATTGAAGTTTTGTCCAATTAAAACTTCAAGATAGTCCACAGACTGATCTACAACTTCGTCGTTCCAATTATTTACATCATTGCCCAATACTCTCTCAGTGTCTTCCAGGAAAGGCTTCACATTGAGCTGCATTAAGAGGTATAAGACATGGTCAAATCCAGCACATTGTAAAAAAATTTAAGAAATCAATTCAAATTTTGGTCTACCATCACTTACGTTGGCCATGTTCTCAACCTCCAAAATTTTGGAATTGTGGAACAGTTTTAGAGCGGATAAACTTTCAACAGCCTGGTTAGTAAACGTGTTATGGCCCTCAGGATCAGGTAGGAACCTCTCCAATGCAGGAATTGCCTTAAAGAAGAACAATAGAAATGCAAGAGTAAAACCATGTGTTGCTATGTGAGACTAGTTGAACTTGTCCTCTAGTACCTTGACATTTTTGCATTTATCGCCCAACTTAACCATCCTTATTGTCAATCTGAATGACTCTTGACCCCATGGATAAGACTCAAATGCCTCCAAGTCCTTGACCATCTCAACAATAAGAGACAAAGCTTTCATAGGCTGTTTGCTGCATATAAGAACACCTTCGACAATGACAATTAAAGCTAGCCTTCTACGACACCAAGATGGCATTCGGTCCCTTTGTTTTAAAAGACAATCACCCTTTAGCATGTTCACTATCTCTTTAATGGTGATGTCCTCTTCCTCTCCTGGAAACATGACATTCCAATAGGGTTTCCTAGGATCAACCAGGTTTTTCATTCTACTGATTTCATGGGGGTCCGGATACTCTCCACATGGTAGACCAGTTACAATCCCAAATTCCCTACGTGAAAAAATAAAAGGATGTCCACAAAAAATGAACCACATTTTGTGTCTCTTGACTGTGATTAGAGATCTATATAGCATCTGGTGGACAAGTTTGCCTGAAAGACTTGACTTTTGTACTTCTATCTCGAGTAAAGGTCTGAAGCATGAAGCTTTTATATAGTTAAGGTTGGGTGTACCTTTTAGGGCTTCTACCAGATCTAGAAGATACTCCGGCTAAGAATAGGAGTTTATCCGACCACTAGGAGGATATCAATTTGTTACATAAAGCCTTGGTGGGAGTTGTTAGGGTCGAACACGAAATCATCTGGTCCTCTTTCGTGGACGACCTTATGTTGTGTGTCCACAGATGCATGCACGTCCCTGTTGCGCTTTCTCCGGGATTTTCTAATACTTGTTGAAGCAGACATTCTCGGTGAAATACAGAAGATTTTGAGAAGATAAATAGTAACAAGAGAAATGGTGCAGAAGAGAGAAGAAAGAAGAAAGAAGAAAGAAGAAAGAAGAATAAAGAAGAAAGATGGAAGAGAGAAGTTGTTAAAGCGTAGTGGAGAGGAGAGATGTGATAAATTGGGAAGTGTGGGTGATTTGACAGCAATTACAATTTTTTTTTTCTAAAAGAAAAAAGCAGCATGAAATCAAGACGTTATGTATGGGCAAAATGGTCATTTTCATATCTCAATATGGTATTAACTGAAACTTAAGGACATTATGGTATTAGAGGTAATTAAGGATGTATTTTATGGTATCCTAGGTAATTTTTCAATTTCGTTTTGGTTTAATTGGTTATTAATTATCTTGGTTTATGTCATTTATTTGCCCTCTTATTTTAATTATAAACATAATGCCTTTATTATACACAGAAATAAACTAGTATTTGAAAAAATTATGAGGAGTGCAATATTAAGGGAACAACTTAATAAAACTGCCATATTGGTCGAACATATACCCTTCTAACAGAGAGATGTAACGTTATTGTTTTTTAAGTTTTTTTTTTAAAAAAATCTAATGCTATCTTGCACATTTTTCGCTGAATTATCTCAACATCTCTCCACTTTCCCACTCGAGTGTAACTGCATCATATCTCTCTAGAACCCGACAGTCCCAAACCCTAATTTCCAAATTTTGGTTATATTCGATCAGATTTCTCAGAAATTTCCATCACAAAGGAGCTGTAATGTCTTTAAGGAAAGTAGTTCGTCACTCTCCAAGACTAAAAGTGAGAGATTCAACGAGCCAAGAAGGGAAGTCAAAGAAATCGGTGAACAGTGCGACAACGTCAATGGCGATTGTACCATTCAATACAAAATCCACCTACCCGCCTAGACGATTTTCGTCGAGAAAATCGCCATATCCTATCCATGAACCGCAAGAACATAAGTACGATCCTTCTCGACTGCCACAACAATTGTACGCTCATGACCGTTATCCACCCGACGGTCGTATTAACTGCTATTCTAAGCATGAGTTTATGCTTGACATCGTCGAGGCACTAGAAGAAAAAAATGACTTAAACTACCTCAAAGCGTCTGTTTTTGGTCCACTTCTGAACATTCCAATAAAAAGGCTGCTTTTTTCGGGAAACTTGTCCACCAGATGCTGTGCAGGTCACTGGTATCAGCCAAGAAATATGAATTATGGTCTGTATTCGCAGGGTTTCCATTCCGTTTCTCTTTACGTGAATTTTGTATACTCACTAGTCTTCCATGTGGTCCTTACCTTGAACCAACAGTTTTAGAGAGGTTACAAACGCCAGAGGACCCAAAAAACCATACATGAATTACCGGAGACAAAGCAGAGCATGACTGTTAAAGACATTGTAGGGTTGCTGAAAACAGACAAGAGAATGCCTGTGGAAAAAAAAGGCCCTATTGGAGGAGAATTCGTCTTGCGCTCATTGTCATAGTAGAGGGGATCTTGCTCTGCAACACAAATCCGGTAAAACCCAGAAGCAAGGTGGTTGAGATGGTTAAGGATTTAGAAGTGTTTGAAAGTTTCCCATGGGGTCGTTAATCGTTTGTGTTAACAATAGAGATGGTCAAGGTTGGCGAGAAATGTGTGGACGTCAAAGCCCTTAGATCCAAGCTGAACTAGTCACACACAACAACACATGTGTTCACCCTTGCGTTACAATTGTTTTTCTACGAGGCAATCCCTGAGTTTGTCAAGTTACTCCTTGTATCAAAGGATGATGATCACGATTTCACACATGAATCCATACTAAGCTTACCAATTTGCAGGATATTCCACAACACCAACATCATGAAAGTAGAGAATATGTCCATTGTAAGTGAGAAGACAAAAAAGATGAAATGATCCTGTTTGTCCATATTAGTAAATAACTGACATTATTATGTTGAAAGATGTACGTGCAACCTTTTCTTATTGCTTAGGACGCTTTATACAGAACTGTAAACGAGGAGTGGACTGATGAGGTCGAAGATGAGTCGGTGGACTATTTGGAAAGTCTGATTGGCTGTGGATTTCAATTCAAGAAAACTATGTGGCAAAGTGATAACAGTGATTTTGATCGCATTGTGGTGGACGAGTACAAACCCATGAACCTCAAGAAGTCTAAACCAGATAGGAAGACACGTACTTGGATAAGTATCATATTCAATTATGATAGCTTCTTAATTATAGGTAATGACGGAGGATAAAATAAGAAACTACATGTGTGGTAATTTTCTATACAGGAAAGAAACTGAACATTCAGAGTCTAGTGAGGAGAACACGTATTTTGCTGAAGAAGGCCCACCTTCACGTATATGGCCTACGGGTCAATCAATATTGGCTGGTTTATTTACCAAAGGTGGACAAGATGAAATTGTAAGTTTTTGTTGAAAAAATGGGTTACTACAGGATTTTGTCAAATAGTTCACTCACATGAAGTTTGGGTGTACAAAATGGTTTCCCCAGGCATTGGTGACAGACATGTTTAGGCAGACACTTCGCGTAAAGGATGGAGGAGTAGGTGGACAAGTTGTACGAGTAAGTACGTAATGGAACATGGTGGACTTGCTTATGGTAACTAATGGACAATTTCGTTACAGGGTTTTACATCATATTTTTGCAAGGAAGGCCATCTTGAAGAGAATGCAGAAGAACAAGTGAGTTTACTTACTTAGTGGAAAAAATCACGTAGACTATATACAGTTCACAAATACATAAAATTATGTCCACAATAAACAAAGTTTTTTCAGGTCTTGGAAACAGACGCCGATATGGAGACACTTCGTGAAGAGGATGGAGAAGTAGGTGGAAAAATTGTACTAGTAAGTGCCGAATTGATATCGTATTTCCAGTATTATGGATACATGTCTAATGTGGACATGCGTCTGTTAATAAATGGACAAATCTGTTAGAGGGTATTACAACTGACTTTTTCAAGGAAGGCCTAGGTCAAGAGAATGCAGTAGAACAAGTAAGTTTAATTAACTAGTGGACAAAAATCACGTAGACAATATACAATCAACACTTAAATAAGAATTTGTCCACACAGGTGCCTACAAATGAAATTCTAAAGGAACATCAGGACAAAAACAGTTTTGAGGAGGAGGTAAATTGTCACGATGAACAAAAAATTATGCATTTTCATATTGCATCAATACTATTACTTTGACAATCCCCAATGTGTTATTTCATAACATGGGCGCCGATGCTGGAAGGGGTGTACAATTTCTTGAAGACAAACAAGCGGGTGATCAAGTTCAATCAGTAATTCATCACTCTTCTATTTTTATCGGTACCCTTGCTGAGATGTATATAGTGGACATGTATACGAAAAATACATGTATACAGGACCCCACATCAGAGGCTGGCAAGGAAGACAAATTTCAAGAGCTAGCAGGAGCACAAGTAAGATTATTACCTTAGTGTACAAGATCCCATGAACAATATAAAGTGGACATATAAATGCAATGTTGTCTACGCAGGTTCAAAATAAGGATATTGGAAAGGAAGACTAGGATGATGAGAATTTTGAAGGACAGATTACACCGGATCCCACAGCAGATGTGGTGGGAGGAAAAGTTAGTGTACCTGAACGATTGACAATACAAGGTAATTTTTGTATAGATTGCGGACAACATGATTTTTTTGTAATATGATACCACAAAAGACGATGGCGAAGTAGCTCATTTCCGGAAGACAGCAGGAGTGCATGATCCTAGTGAAGCTGATGCATTCGCTAGAAGTGGACAATAATCTGAAGGTGAAACAGATGGACAAGCAACATCCAAAGGAAAAAAATATTGCGGACGAAGATGACAATATACCTATTGCATCTCTTAAGAAGGCAAGGAAGAGGCTTCATTTCTCGGCTGATGATGCAGACAAATCTAGGGACAAGTTGTATGAGAAAAGGATTACAAAGAAGCCTAGAAGGTTCTGCGACTCAACGACTCGAAAGCATGTACCTGATTTTAAAGATTTTCATGATTCTCTCGTGCCTCTTCAGTCAAAATGCAAGAGTAATTTTCTTGCCAAAATCACATCAAACGGCAAGAAGTAAGACATTAATAATTGGTTATTAATTACATACCAACAATATATATGAACCGTTTTCTTACAATATTTACATGTCATATATCATTGATGGCAAACAAGTCAAGTACTCCTTTTTCAATGTTGTTGTCAATCCTCGCCACCCTATAGATAGCAACGTAAGTGTTCTCATTGATAGTTATGTTACCTGTTTTTTTGAGGTATAATGGACATTAAAAGCTTAAGTATATATATTTTTTCCGCATCATATTGATGCGTTGATAAGTTTTTTGTGGGATAAAGAAGGAGCCAACCTGTTGACCTGAAGGGTTGGAATTCTTGACAGCATTTTCATATGAATGCTTAATGACGAGAACTTTAACTACAAGAAGTCAAAAGCGAAAGACAAATGGTCCTGCAACAGCACAATCAAAAACTNGCTATATGCCATTGATTATGTGTATGTCCCTATGGATTGGGAACAATCACATTGGGTTGCCCTCTTTATTGATCTTAAAGTAGGAAATATCAATATCCTTGATTGCTACTAGAAGGGAATGGACCAGGAGATGATGGATGCAACCATGAAACCCTTAGCTAAATTTCTGTCTTTCACAGTCAACCAATTGGTCCCACCATAATCTGGTGGACAACATATCCCCTCTGTTTTCAGTGTTATTAGAGTTCCGAAAGTGCCGCAGATATCGTGGGCTGGTGATTGCGCATGAGTTAGAAGACAATCAATTAAACTACAAACTTAAGTCGATCATTTTGATAACAAGTTTAACCACAACAATTTGTCCACACATAATAGACGGACCACCATACAGACAAGCATATGAGGTCAATCACATATATTTGGTCGACCGACATCATCCATATAGACTAATCCTCACATGTAAAACCACAAACTTCTGATGGTCCTCTAAATTTTGTGGACATAATTAGGTATGTTATGAGAAGTTGTGCATTTTTCCATCAGTAGTTAATTCAACATTTTTTGTTCTACATCAGTTATTGGACTGGGTCAGCATGTGTGAGTATGGTAAATAAGTAGGAATATACATTCTTATATCCCCAATAACAAAATACATTCTTATAGCATTTAATTAAACAAACTTCCAAAAGGGTTAATTACTTGATTCTCCACACAAGTTGTCGCATGAGTTAAGCCTAAATACCAACAGTTTCAAAAACATGCTTTTATTCGTCTACAAAAGTATTAACTTCTCCAAGTCCCCTCTATATTGGATTTTTGCAAATTGCCCTATTATGTCCAAGTAAGTTATAGGTTGTGCAATTACGACGACCACGGTGTTTCCCCTGTGTAGTAGAATACAAAAACCAACAAAGGGAAGTCGACAATTTCAGTAACAAGTATAAGCACAAAAAATTGTACACATATAATAGATGGACAACCAGACGAACAAGCATATGAGGGCAATCAAACATATTTGGTCCATTGAGATCATACATATACACTAACTTATGAACTTTATCCGTATAAAGGTGTTCCACAATTACTTACAGGGTGTTCACCTTGTGACAGGATTCTGACGGTACATGGTCTGCTTGATCCCCACTTAGCTTTTGGAGGATTGAGTTTTTCATCTATCAAACTATGGGGGAAATCACTTCTCTCTTGCGGGCTAGAGAATTCCCTTCATCAACATAGTAACATTTACCAACCAAAGATTTGATGTCAATGTTTCTCATGCCAACCGCTGCAAGGGAGGTGCAATATGGCACCAATAACACGTCAAATACCCTACAAGTGTAAGTTTTCCTCTATAAGTCAACGGTAAAAACACATCTACTGTAGTCATAAACTTGGAAGATGGTATCGGTTGCCCCAATAACAGCAAAATCAGTCGCGTCTTTAAGATGTTCGATTAACAACCACAATCTCAAGTTTGCACCCACTACAAGAAATATGGCTTTCCTTAGCGTTCGAAAAA
>OVAV01002584.1:0-11036 GCA_900406375.1 Iberis amara
ATGATAATACTTTGGGGGGAAATAGATTGTTATCCCTTAAATTTTTCAAAAAGACACAGTATTATTGTGTAAAAATGTTGAATGGTAACATATATGTGGGTCTCTTTATTTTAATCATGCATTTAGCAATTTCAACGTTTCCATTCATAACCCAAGTGTTTCCACGATTGAGTTTTTCCCATGTGATATAAATATGAAAACAAATTATACTTTGATAGATTTTTGGCAAAGTATTTACACTATTAACAATTTTCACTCAATAATATAAAACTAGTATTTCATCCACGTTAAGAGCATATAAATATTTTTAAATCTTTTGATATTTTATTTTTATTTTTCTATTAATATTATATATGTTATTATATTAATTTTTATACATTTGTATGTGCTAGTTGATGGGTTGTGTTGTAACAATTATAAATACAAAAAGACTTAATATCAAAATTTTAATTCATAATAATATTAATAGGAAGTAAAAAAACATGATACTCTCAAAATAACATAAACTATTTTGGAAAAAATAAATAATGAACCTAACGAAGATGTATAGTATCATGAACTTGAGAGAAATCATGAGATTTCTATCAACTATATCCTTAATAAATAGACTAGATGATGTCCCGTGCTGTGCACATGATAAGTTTAATGACAAAATACTTACAAAATATTAATATTTTATTTAAAAAAAAAATTAATAGTTTAAACTTAAATCTTTGATATAATTAAAATCTAATTTATAGCATAGTGAAAATCAGAAATATTATAAACTAAAATTTTTAATCATTACAAACTTAAGATATATTCAATTTTTATCATGTTAAAGTTTCTAAAGTTAAATTTATTATCAAGTTCAAAAATTAAATTAAATTTTAATTTTTTGAAGAATAAAATAAGAAATATTTACTATATATTTTTATGTTATGTCCGTTGTGGTCCAAAGATGAATGTGACTCAAAAATTTATGTTACGAAGTACATTATTACATTTAAATATCAGAAATATAAAATATTCTAGTATTTTGTTATGTTTGATCTGATTATTGATTTTAACAACAACAAAAAAATTAGCAAAAAAAATTTTAAATTAGACATCTATAAATAAGAGTTTTTCTATTATAATTTATCATTTTTTAGTAAATTTAAATTATGTTTTTTTTTCCACTACTCATTTTTGTATTTGGTGTGAGTTTTTAAGAAAGAAAATAGATTACGTAATATATGTCCGAATTTTAAAATTTAAATCATAACATATGTAGAAAAAATATTTATTATTAATATAACATTATATAGCTATTAGTTTTTATTTTCTTTCGATAAAAATATGAAAATTAAAAAGTAGAGAATATAAACAAATATATGTATAATATATGTAGATATCTAAACTTTCTTATTCGAGATAAATACCATTAAATATATTAATTTAAAGATAGAAACAAAAATTACAATAAATGCATTAAAATAAACTAAAAATCCCAAAAAAACGTGGTGCTGCCACATATGAATAAAATGTTTGTCTTTTAATATATTGTAGATATGGAAACAAGAGTAAATGCGTGACGTTGATGATATCTTTTCTTATTTTTTGTCAAAGAAAAGAAAATAGATAAGGAAAAACAAAGATCCACAACCAAAGTTTGTATATGAATGTTAAAGAGACATGATTGGATCAAATGGAAAGATGCAATACAAATAAAAATGATTCACTTAATAAACAAAATTTATTTGAACCTATTGTTCTTACACTTGAAAATGTAACACCAGTTAAATACAAATGGTTTTCGTTAGAAATCGAAATGAGAATAACGAGATTATGATATACAAAACTTGTCTCGTAGCCCAAATATTTTTCCAAAGACCTAGAATTGATTATGAGGAAACATATTCTCATAACATGGATACAATCACATTTAGATTTCTAATAAGCCTAGATCTTAACGAAAATCTTGAGATGTGTCTCATGGATGTCATTGCGGCTTATTTGTATGGATGATTGGATACATTGATATCTATATAAGGATTCTTGATGGATATAAAATGCCATAAGCACTAAGTTTTAAATCTAAAACGTTATGTGCAATAAAATTACAAAGATAATTATATGGGTTAAAATCATATTTATGTGGTACATTTGTCTTATTGAACACTTGACAAAACAAGGATATATAAACAATTTTATATGTCCATGTGTTTTCATTAAAAAGCAACATGTAGTTGTAATTATCGTGGTATATGTTGATGATTTAAACATTACTGGAACATAAGAGAAAATACAAAAGGCGTTAAAATATTTAAAAGGGGATTTGTGATGAAAGATCTCGGGAAGATAAAATATTGTTTTGGCCTTCATTGAACACCCAGTAGTAGGCTAACTTTCTTTGTCCTCGGAGAATATACAATATATTCCGAATTGCCCCTAGTGTATATATGAACAATCCACCTACGTACAAATAAGTTTACTTTACAGATGAAGAATATTTTTAAAAATTTTTAAAATTCTACAAACCACCTTCATCTTCTCTTTCCCGTGATAATAGCAAACATAAGCTTAAACCGTTCATTAACTTCCTACATTTTTTCCCAACTACAACCCTTTAATTCACTCTCTCATTCATCTCCGTAACGCAAAATCTTTCCACAATTATTCATTCAAAAACTGTGCTGCAAGGAAAACAAAGCTTCATACTTTCATTCAAGGATCTTCAAACTCGGCTCACATAGACCAACGAAGACCGATTTGAAATACTTCTGAAAAGGTATATTCATCTCTAATCTATTACGAATTTTGATTTTTTTTTTCTAAACCCATTAAGAACGGGCGAAATACTTATGGACCCAAAATTGATTTTCCTCCTATTGATTTAGGTAACAGTTTCAAAATTTGGGGCTCTGCATGTTTAAAATGTTTAATCAATGCATGAAAAGAAAAGAAAATGAATTATAAACTGTTTCCGTTGTATTGCATGTCTGTCGAATGCTCTGTAAATTAATTTTTCCTCTATCGCATGTCTCTTGTACACTCCTTGAATGAAAAAGAAAACATTGTTCATCTCTGTCCTTAAGTCATCAAATGTATCGCCCAATTCCCCTAGGTTCATTAATAGTAAATTAACTATGTGGTCTTCATAGGCTGATTACTTTCTAACATTTAACTATGCTTCACAGTTATATAAACAAGATTGGTTGTACATTTTTAGGTACACAATGGGTGAAGCATTAGATCAAGATCATTTGGACTTGCTGTTGAACTCCCAATTCAATCTCGTGATGCAAATGGAAAATAACGAATTCTCGCTTGTTTTTGTCCACTATCTTTTATCAAGAAAGTTGGTCACTCATAAAGAGAACGAATTATGGTGGCTTTTTGCGGGAAAACCAATAAGGTATGACCTTAAGGAATTTGCTATTGTTACATGGTTAAATTGCAAACACGAGAATGAGGTTAAGAGGAAAAGATGAGTCCAGAAACTAAAAAGAGAAAGGGAAAAGGAAAGGATAGTGTTGATAGTCTTTGGAAAAAATTATTTGATGGTGAACAAAAACCGACTATTTCATGGATATATAGAAGCCTTGTAGAAGGGAGGAAATACAAGGACCCAGAAACAAAACTTAGACTAGCACTCCTTCCTCTAGTTGATGGCATCTTATGTCTCATATCTAACCACACCCTAATCACAAAGGAAAGGGTCGAAATTCTACATGATATTGATGTGTTTCTCAAATATATGTGGGAAAGGGAATCATTCTCCTTGACTGTTGATAGCACAAATTCGAAGGATCCATTCTGTTTCACACAACCTACAACTGCAATCCAAGGGTTCGCACATGCAATGATTCTCGTTAAGGTAGCTTGTTGTCCTCCGATCCTACAAAATACGGTCATCGAATCAATGATGGAAAGAAATGCAACAATTGAGGAGATTTTCATTTTGTAAGTCCGATGAGTCTCCGTCTTCAAAATAAGATCTTTAGGTCGCTAAACATACTTGGACAAGTAAGTACTCCAACTTATTATATTAACTACCCACTTAATATTGACAAGTAGTCTGACACAAGTTCCAGTTATCTGATTGCTCAGCAAAGCGACCCCAGAGTTAGTGGGTGACATCAAATTAGATGATGACAAAGATAATCTCGCTATTGATTATCTTCTTCTATTGATAAGCGAAGAACACTCATTCGAAATAAATTCATGGGGTGGTGGTCTTCGTGCTATAGATGTTCTGGAGGCCCATAAAAAGCTTAGGAAGCTTTGAAATGTAATCAAAAAGGGGAGTGTGAGACAGAGGACATAAAGGAGGATACTATGGGAAATGAGGACCCTAATATGTCTGAACATCGAGCTTCTATGTCCAAACCACGTCTAGAATTCAATTAGGATACTCTCGTGCGTAAGATAACATCAATCGTGCAAGAACAGACTTTGCCAATTTTTTCAAGGCTACACAAGGAGTGTCATAACACACATTGATACAGTGGTTGCAAAGTTGTTCAAAGATGTACAAAACCTGATTCAACATAAAATAAAACATAATAAAATAAACCACTTGAAGAAACTTATAGCACATGTACACATACTTAATACTACCTTGTACTATTCGTCTCCTCAAACAACATCCTTCCATAGTTCATTAATGGTTCTATCATCTTAATGTGTAGATTCAGTAGATGTGGATAAAGATCCGTTAAATTCACCACAACATTTTGCTGAAAACATCTCCAGATCACATGATCAGGCTGACGACATCATCGCAGACGTTGTCCGTTAGCACCTTGCTTATGATCACCTCGAACAACTCAATGTTCTTCAACATGACTCAAACTCACCTTCGCAACATATTCAACAAACAATAAGAAAAGACGATGTAAGACAAGGTAATTCATCCTCTCAAATGGATGATTCTGGAAATACTGACACGGACCACCACAATTGTGAAGAAGGTCAACAACCAATGGATGTTGATGTCTCAGGTAACAAACCAGTCTTTAAATTGCATAGTTATATGTAGTCAATCTACTGACCAATAATTGGGTGGACATTATACTAGTTTCTCTTCTACATATTTTGTTTTATCTACCGTTCCATCATGATGGGCATGTAGGGTTAAATAATGCAGCCACCGGAGCGTCTCGGACTGGATATACTGCCAATGTTATCCCATCAATGAGAGACATTGATGCTCCATCCTTCCCACTCGGTTTGACACAACCTGAGGTTGGTCATGAAAAGAAAATAAGAAGTCTCAAGTAATGCCCAAACTGTGGTTTCATTTAGGCTTAGCTCATTCAGCAGATTTAGGAATAAATGAACCACCGGCGGGACCAAATCAGACTCGTGAAACTGTAATTGTTTCACCATCTTGTGTCGAGATTCATCCTCCGTCCTTCTCACTCAATATTTCACAACCTGAAGTTGCAGAAAAGATGGACTCAGAACCATCTTCTATCCAACAGAATGTGCAGGGTACCACGTCAAACACTATTCTGCCAGGTAATGTGAACACCACCATTGCAGGGGATGTTACTAGGGAGGAAATTATGAAGGTAATTTCTCTTTTATAAATAACACTATAAAATTCGCCCACAGATCTTACTAGCTCAGTTTCACCGAATCATACATATTAGATTTTTCCGCTTTGTATGTTTAAAGCACAAAAGATGTTGATTTAGTTATGAGTTTATCAAACACCTTACATAAAGTGACTTATGTATCGCTACTAAAGGTATTTTGGTGTTCGGTCCATTTAGAAAAGTGAATGGCGTCGAACACCACAAAGAACCAACATATATGTTTTTCTTTTCAAATCCAGGTACAATAGTCCGTATATAAATTTCTTTTATACTGACTACTCAGATTTCCACTTTCATTAGGTACATACAGTTGGACAATATAACATTCCACTCAATAAAGATCAATCTCAATCATTCACAAACATTCTCGAGTAGGCGAGAGAAGTACCTCTGAAGAATCAAAACAGGGGTAAAGGTAAGGATTCTTTACTAACCACGTCTCCTAAGAGGGCTAAACACGAGAATCGAAAAGGGAGTCCTGAAAAGGAGGTAGTTAGAAGAAGTCGCAGAATGAAGGGCAACCTGATTGGTTCACGCCTCCTCTGAACCAACCAGCAAAAAGAACACAGAGAAAACTGCTGACACGCAAAAGAGAAAAAGTTGTTTTACAAACTGTCGAGGAAGACGATGAATGGGATTTGTCTCTCTTTCCTCTCATACTAAACTTCAGAGCCTTTGATGACCCACCAAAAAAGAAATGTGAACTCTTTCAAAAAGTAATTGAGGTTTCCAGGTAAAAACTTGCATTTGTTCAACGTACGTTCAATGATTAGAAGATGATACACCTAACTAACTGGCGCATTCACGACCTTGGTAACAACCTCAACTTGGAAAACACAGTTTTCTGGATTCTATTTCAACCAACAGAAATTTGGCAAACAAATGTAAGTTGTTTCCTTACTTAGTTTGTACTTAGTATATTAGAATTCTTTAACTGACTATTTTTATAAGTATATTATTTATTTTGTATCGATGTGTTTGTATAACTTCTTTTATTTCGTAACTATCAGGTCCTCGATAGAGTTATGCGTTTCATATAGAAGAGGCGAGACCAGATACCCAATTGCAAATATGATTTTTGTCCCCACAAGTTGGGTACTAGAGATGAGGCGTCTTTGGGCATCTTTTCAGCAAACTGTTGACAAAAACAAGTTGTGCTTCTCAACAATGTCTACAATGCCTATGTCCAAGCGTTAAAACTAGTTGTCCTCCATTGATAGGATTTACTGCGCTATCCCGATTCAGAGTGTACATTGGGTTGGGCTGGTTATCGACTTCAACGATTGGTCAATAGAAGTTCTTGACTGTGACCCGAACAAACTCGTGGAAGAGGAACTCTAGCACGAACTGAAGTTTCTCTCAACACTTTTGCCTTTCTTCATAAAACGGCATGGAGTTGCGCTTCAATGTATGGAAATTAGTTTGGAGCCATTTCAAGTTAACCGAAGAGAATTACAATTACTTGTGGAAGACCAAGGTGCATCTTGTCTCCACTATTTAAATTATCGTTCAATAAGTTAAAAGTTATGCTAAATATTCACTATTTTCCTGTTTAGTTCTCTATAGAGTAGCAGCTATTATTCTAATAAAACAACATACTTTTGACCACATAGACGAATACACATTCCTGGGAAAGCAATATATGAAGGTAGGAGAAATGAACTACGGGATGGAAGCATTTAACTCCCTTGTTCCACGTCCTACTACACCTATATTGCTTCCACCAAACTGAACTTCCAACATTGCCTCTAAACTGAACTTCCTCTAATTTTAATTAACTTTCTGGATTCACATTGATTGTCTCACTCCACTACTTCTATTTTTTTGTCAGTAGAAGATACATTTTCTTATCATTCATATTGACTTCTATTTTCAGTAGTCGTACTATTCATTTATTTTATATAATGATATTGGAGGAAAACCAACATACTACGGTCATGATTAAAGGACTGCAACTTTCGAGAACTATTACAAAAGGGCTATTACATAGCCTAAGTTATCAAAGACACGAAGCCTCGATTAAGATTAACAAAATTATCATAGAACATAAGTTATACTGACTACAAAAACCGATAAAGTGACTACGACCACCATCAACTAACATCTTCCCGAGAGACCTCAAAAACTTTCTTTCCCTCCCCAAACTAACAACCTCGCAACCTATATTGCATTGCGACAACTTGCCTTGTGGTGTCCACTCTTATGGCAACGAGTGCAACGCCTACGATGATCAATCTTACAAAACGCAAACAATAAATTGATTACAATTACACGTATTACCTCTGAACAAAAACATCAAATCGTTTGTCCAATTTACCTGAAATTCCCCACGCAATAGAATTTTAACTTTTCTAGGCCTGCCAGAAGGTCTCCTAACACTTGGTGGCAACATATCAACAGCCCCATTCGACCACAACCCGGTTAGAGAATTCCCTCCAACCGATAGAATTGGATAATTGTTTGCTGCATACGAAGAAGCCCAACACTCGTTGTAATAGTCACTAATAACCATTGATTCAGATGGAAAATCTAAACGCACCACAGCTGCAAGGGCATGTGGACAAGGAATTCCATGAATTTTGAACTTCTTGCAACTACCGGATCCTGTTTCAAAGTTAACCAAAAAAAACCATCTCTTTTGGTTGAAACTTGGTATTGTGTTGGGCATATCAGTTTCACAAGCATTTCTAGACCTGCTTTATAATTTATTTCCATCCTCTTCCTAACATGTGGTGTTAGGCAACCATTAATATCATCTGCTTTAGCTTTCTCGCACCTAATAGCAAACCAAAGATATGATTTGACTCATGATGTATTCCAACATAGTTACTAACAAATACTCTCTAGCTTCTTTTAGGACGTTATTCCAAGACTCTGCAATGTTTGAATCCATAATGTTGTAGCGTTTTCCCTCAAATGACACTGGGTCCACTGTGAGAAACCTATGAACGATTACCATGTAAGGTTTAGTACATAGACTCCAAGAACTATCAAAGTTGTTAGTAAACGGTATACCTATATTCAGTAGGTGCACCGCACAAGCAGGGTTTGTATTCTGTTTTTTAAATATCTCTTGTTGAATTCGTCGATAGTGTATGACCTTGCAGCTCTCATCACTAGGTAACCCAGGTTTTTTTGGATCAAAACGGGCTCGACCATTACGGTACAGATGCACATCGCAACATGCATATCTCGCACTTGTGTACACCTACCAAGTAAACGATCTATCAGATATAGGTATACCAACCACCATATCCATTATACAAACTACGCTAATTGACTTACAACATCTTAATAATACCTTAGTAAATCCAGTGTATATGCTTGCATGCCGGTCATATATTATTACCAAATTCCTTGTGTCGTAGACAAACGTTTTCAACCTTCGGAAAAACCACTCCCAGGAATCATCGTTCTCGCTATCGAGAATGCCATACGCTAAAGGGAAAACCTAGAAATTTGCATCATGAGTCACAGCTGTCAGCAAAGTACCCCCATACCCAGCCTTGACAGAGGTTCCATCAACAACAACCACCTTTCTCATATACGTGAATCATTTAACACAAGCTTCAAGTGCAATAAAATTGTACTTGAACCTTCTTGACCCGTCAGCTTCTGTTTTAAATTCCATATAACATTTACTACATTCGTTTGTATGCTCTAGGCAAGAGCATAACTTCCATGGATCGACCCTAATGCCTTTTCCATGGTAACCTCGCTCGCTCGTCATGCCTTCCAGTAAGACACATTGACATGATATTCATCAAGCATTATTTTCCTTAATCCAGATGGATCCGGGCCCCGCTTTATCCCTAGGTAATGTTTTGCAACGAGCTGTGCAATGACTTACGTTGTTTCTAATTTATGGTAATTGTATCGCTCGTCAACTGGACAATAATGGCTCAATATCGCTTGTCTTATCTGGAAATTCTCCGATCTATCAATTTTTGCAAAGTAGATGCGCCACGGGAAAACATATTAAGTGCAATTCAGGACCATAAAATGAGGTGCTGATCTTGTTGTTTTGAAGTTTCTGTTTATAGCATGAATGGAAATTTTGATCTTGCAATGGACCTTGTTCTTGAAGATCCTACCAACAAATACCTTGTAGCCCTCATAATCTATGTCAAAAAGCGCTCCATCAACTCCTACAGAAAGTTGAACATAGAGAAATAACAATTTGTTAGTCTTTCTATCGAGATAATGTCACTACTCATATATCAAATGTCCCAAACATACACTTACCTTCGATAGATAGATCGCTGAAAATGGGGGGAGCATCGCGGCTGAACAGTGTCGAGTCAGTTATATCAGAAAAGAACACGTTCGGCTGTTTATCATCATCGTCCACCCATCGAGGAATTGTCTTCAATTAAACGTTCAGATTTATCATTGCTCGATTCAGACGATGTTTGAAACAATCTTCTTACTACCAAATTATTTCTCCTTCCAATTCTAATTACGTTTTGAGGAACATCATTGCTTGTACCAACCATTTCTTGGGTCAGAGATAACATTCTCATAACGACAATTGGGGGATCCAAATCTGCAGTTTCATACTATGGATTCAGTGGTCCCTCTCTCTTTTATCGATGGAATGCAAAAATCTCGGTACTGATGGCCTTGTTCCTGAAATTATCAACCCACCATCTTTAGTAGTAAGTTCACCCGCATCCCCTACATGGTTAGGAACAATGCTGTCTGATTTGTTTGTAGTGGCCACAAATTCATTAAGTGTTAGAGGTTCAGAAATGTCCTCTTCTTCTCCTCCCTCCGAAGATGTCAAGGCAAATTCATGAAACTGGTGGCTACAAACCTCGTTATACTCATCCTTACTAATTGAATCATCTTCATTTGCCGACCTTTCATATTTTGGGATACGCTCCCACAAACAATAATTACGATGAGAATGATCAGATTCTTCTGGCTTTATTGTAACAAACATATCGAATTCCTCAATTTCTCTACACATCTGCACGAAAAACCTGAACATCATGTTCGTCTCTTAGTTCCTGTGGATCAACTTGACTACCATCTTCAACAGTCATCCACTCGGGATACTCATATGAAATAGTCATATTGATAAACAACCCTTGAAATTCAATAGTTCTAGCAACCATATTGACGAGTTACGAATATGGCATGCCAAGATATACATGTATTTCTTTTCTCTCCTGATTGGGAAAGGGTGTGAAGGACCATTTTCCAGTACTGAGTTCGCCCAACTTCCCACCACAACTTTCACTACGTCTTGACGACTCATCTGCAACAAAAGTAGAGGAAATTTTAGTTTTTATGGTAGTCCGTATATTTACCTTTACCGGTTTACTATGTAATGATTTGGCTATTAATATTTACGATTTGTGTTCTATTCATTAGGGTTATGCTTTTATTCTTTAAGGTTAAGCTTTTAAGATTTAGGGTTTATTTTTAATCTTTAGGGTTTAGTTACAAATCTTCAGGGTTTAG
>OVAV01002585.1:0-10811 GCA_900406375.1 Iberis amara
GTTTTACATTTTTGCAAAAAAACATGTTTTCCGTGTTTTTTGCTGGAGAACACGTTTTTTTATTTTTTTGTCGAAAACATATTTTCGCATTTTTCGTGCGAAACACGTTTATGCGTTTTTAACGAAAAAAACGTGATTTAACATTTTGGCCTAAATAATGGTATTTTTGACATTTGAAATTTTTGGATGAGTNGACATTTGGAATTTTTGGATGAGTTTAGGTTCATCTCAACCCTACTTACAAACTCATCCAAAATATCCAATTATTTTGGATGCATTTTTTATTTGTATCCGGATACAGTATCCAGATAAGGTACACAATATCAACTAAACGAACATCATCCTGTATTTATAGCTGGATACTGCATCCAGTTAAGGAAACGAACAGGCCCTAACTTTGTGTAATTTTCCCTTAATTTGTCAAAATTATGAGATTTGTTATGGATCATGAGCTTGAGATAGTTACTGTAAACAATATTAGAGATCAAGATACAACAGGTATTATCATAATCAATTTTTGGTGGCGAGTACCTGTTTTCGTAGATACAGATTCATGGAGAAATGGAGTTTCTTCCATGTTAATGAGTTTTTTTCTTCAGTGATGAAGAATATTCTCAATTGATTATTGAATAGATGCCGAGTAACATATTTATTATTGTAGAACCATAAAACTTTAAATTCGGTTTAAATTTGGTTTAGTATGGGTTTAGCGGAATACCTCCGTTCGTTGTAGTAGAGATCTTCTTGAACGGGATTTAGGTTTCTCTCTCCTTCCTATAAACATTTCTTTATGTGTTGTGTTGTTTTAACGTTAGATATCCCTATGATGGAGTAGAGATATATATTTATAGGCGGAGAGAGTACCTAATTCCTCATTAGGGTTTCCTTAGGATTAATCTCAACCGTCCATCAAAGTAGAGATTATTTAGAAATTATCTCCTTTATTTCCAATTTAATTGGTCACCAATATATTAAAGAATAACAATATCCAATGGAAAATAGTTATTAATAATACCACATAATCGGGAAAGGAAATATTCCTTACATTTAGATCATTAACCAATAAGATAGCGGTTATATTTTAGGAGATTTAAAAGTTTTGAATTGGGTGCATTTAAGTTTGAAACCCTTTTTTGTGGAGAAATAAATTGAGATCCTAGGGAACATCTAATGCTATATGATAGTTTTTGATGGATAAATAGATCTTTAGCCCAAAACATATTCATATATAACAAAAGACTAGCCAAATGTCTTTTAGTCTAGTGGTTGTAAGTACATCTTAGTTTGACCTCATGGCATATGATCAAGTCCCTCTTATGTGGGATGTAGTATGTATTTGTAAGTTGAAAAAAAATATACAACAAAAGACTAAAGGGCTGATAACTTTTAAAATAAAATTTTGTACGCTTTTAGTGTTAAAAAATGTTGTGCAACATTTTAAGGTTATAACTTAAAAATAAAATAAAAGTCATGAATTGGTGACTTTTAAAAAATATAACATATCATGAGTAAAAGAAGATAAAGTGGTTGCGAGAAATTTAAGAAACACTTATAAAACTTTTAAATGGTAAAGGTCAGATTGATAAATTTTAGACTTTAACAATTATTTTTGAAGTAACAGCTTCAACAGTCTTATCCAATCAACCCCTAATATTTTTTAAAAATACTAACTAAATTAACTTATGTTAGTAGTTAAGTAACAAGTTAATCTGACTACTGATGAATTTATTATAAAAATCCAATCTTAAATTTCTAAACCTTTAACAAACTTAAAGTCAAATTGCCTAATTAATATTTAGTGCAACTCTAGATTATAACAATAACTTATCGTATTTGAGGCCAATGGTTAATAATTTCATATATGAGGCTTGTAAAGTTCAATCAATTATAGAGTAATTGGTTACAAACTAATATTTTCCAGCATATGCGGACCAAAATTCTTTGGATAATTGTGTTGGCTCTAGTGGTAGGTTTTTTAATATTATGGACATACATATTTATTAATTTGTGGTAGTACAAACAAAAATTATATTGATTTGTGATATGAATGACCTGTGACCCTCTAATGTTTCTTGTCTTTCTTATCTCGAATACATAGAATTTGAAATTCCTCTCTTACAAAGAAAAAAAAAAGGAAAAGTGAAATAAGAGACCTTTCTATTTCTACAAGCAAAGCCAATAAATTTTCCTCCTTCATCTTAGCTGGACCCAAAATAAAAAGTTACTTTTTTTTTGGCAAGAATAAAAAGTTACTTAAAGAAAGTCAAATAGTGTTACTTTAATTAGAAGTTAAAAGAAAACAAAATTCAAAAAGGCTGGTGGGAATCTATTGAGCAAATCAAAGTCTAAACCACATAGATAACACAGTATTTTTTGCATGTGAAAGAAAAATATCTGATTACTTGTAGACTTCATTTAAAGAGAAACTAAAAAGAAATGAAAAGTTGATTTTTCGTTTTTTTAAAATCAATATTTATGGGAAAAATGACATGAAAACTATTTATTTTAAAATAAATACTATTATAACTTATTAATGGAAATTGCAAAACCTAAAATTAACCTTTAAAATTAACTTTTAGATTTAAAAAATTAAACCGTAAATTCTAAAAACTAAACCCAAAACTAAACAAAAAAAATATTTGACATTCTTAAAATTCATTTTTAGTATTTTTGGAAAAGAAGATTTTTATGGTATTTTTTTGGCGATAAGAAGTTTTTAGTTTTTTGAAAGTAAAACTTATTTTAGTAGTATTTTATGATTTTTTTTAAGTAACAAAAGTGAAAAGTTGATATGATTAATTAAGGATTAGTTAATACGTTAGTTAGTTTACTAAACTAACTTAAAACTCCATCACTCCCTTCTTCCCCGCGCTGTGTCTCTCTCTTTCCCCACTTCTCCATTGTCTCATTTTCTCTTTCCTTTCTTTCTCACAGAGATGCCTCTTTCTGCAGAGCCCTCGTCTTCTTCAAAGACAATCGGTGAGCACATCAGACTCCATCGACCTATGAATCTCCCACCATTTGCCGCCGATGAGCCTCTAATTCCCAAACCTAGCCGTGTCTGTAAATCCGCCATGTCTTCTTTCTTCCTCTTACCTACATCATCTAACGAAACCACCAAGAAGAAACCCAACGGTTTTCCCCAAACGTCATCGTTTCGTGGTCTGGGCTGCACCTCCTCCGCATCTCAGCAAGTTTCTGTCCCGGCCGTAATTCGCTCCTCCGCCGACTGGGATGCGAGTAATTTCAAAATTAAGAAGACGAAGAACAAGAGTTGCTGCAATGGCGGTTCGGTTAAGATATTAAGCGAGGCAGATAATAGCGTCAAAGGAAACAGTTGCGCTGCGATTCCTGATGTTTGGTGCGGTCCCGGAGTTGGATTTTCCACCGATGCGGTGGTCGGTGGTTCAATTGACTCCGTCGAGACAGATCCTCCGAGAAGGAATATTCCGACGAGACGCAAAATCGATGGAGATAAAACCAATAGTAGCACTAATGACAATTCTTATCAGAGAGAGGTACATTTACATTATCTAATTTTTTTTTGTTTACAAAAATTTTGATAACCTTTTTAAATAGTTTTAATTTGTTCGTTTATAATATCTAGGATATATGATTTGCTTTTATCCAGTCGATATAAAAGTAGGGTTTTTCGTTTTAAATTTAGGTTTAATTTTTCTTAGCCCTATATATAACAAGTTTAGATTTTGCACTTATTCTGTTGAGGGATTTGTTATCATACAAGCTTCTGTTGATGAAATTAAGGTTCTTTTTTCGTACTTTGTTTCTTGCTCGTAATTTAACTTCATACTCTATATAATTTTTATTGAGATGCCACATATAAAAAAACCTTTTGATTGATTCTCAAAATTTTGAGGGTTTTGTATTAGTTTTAACTTTCAAGTGATCATATAAAGTTCGGTTTTTATTAGCATTCAGAAGTCTTTACATTCGTTGCAGGCTTCTAGACGATCTCTCAATCAAGAATCCAATCCTAATTTCGAATCTGATTCAACTTTCTCTGAAAGATATCATCGTCATCTACCACAACCTTACCCTAATGGACTCTCTGAGGTTGACTGTTTGTGAAGTTTCATCTCTTAGAGATCATGGAGCTTGTGCAAGTGTTTTCATCTAAATGTTTGGTTTTTTTTTTTCAGATGATGATGTTACAGAATGGTTTTGTAATGGGAGGGATATTAAGCTATTGCGATCAGTTCCGTGGCATGAGACTTGACATCGATGGCATGTCATACGAGGTATGTGCCTTTATCATGATTAGTAAGTAAGCTCTGATTTCTCAATGTTGTTGAGTGTTGTGTTTTGTTTTGTGGGTTTAATTAAAAAGCTCAGCAACTTTTGGAGCTTGGTGATAAAATTGGGTATGTAAACACTGGACTTGATGAAGAACAGATGAAAAGCTGTATCCAAAAAGTCAGACCATTCAAAAAAGATACTCCATTAGCAAATAGAAAGTGCTGCATCTGTCAAGTAAGACCAGATTTGTTAATCAGAAACAAAATAATCAAATTTTTGTAGAAGCCAATGTTGATGTATTTTGTTTGTTGACAGGAAGAGTATGAGGCAAAGGATAAGGTAGGGAGATTACGATGTGGACACAAGTTCCATATCCTTTGTGTGAAACAATGGCTTTTACGGAAGAACACTTGTCCTGTCTGTAAAACCATGGCTTATGTTAAGTCTTAGATTAGATAAAACCTCTCTCCTTTTATGATGATGATTCTTGGTTTTCTGGATTGAACAAGATCACTATTTTATGTTAGATTCTTTTTATTCGTGATTTCTAAAAAACAAGTGCTGAAACAGTTTCTTACTTACGAGACATTGTGAACCCCACATTGAGTGTGGGTTTGATCAATTATTTTGTTGGTGATTATTAGGTCGTCGACTATAAGTCTATAAGTATGTTAGGTAGATTAAACATTATTAAATCACATGAAAATGATGAACTGGTTACGTGCAAGTAACATCGTGTTTCCATAGTTATCAACATATTTACTTAAGGTCAATTTTATAATTTTAAAGTCTAAATGAAATCTTGAGTAGTCTGATACAAGATTCAACTTCCATTTTTCTACTATGTTTAAGCTTCTTAACGTATGAAGATACGATATATATGAATGTACATGTGGAAATGTTATAGTAGTACCTTTTCTATACAGAAACAAGAATCAAAACTCATCATGTCGCTGAAGAAACTGAATAATCAATGGATATACTTCGCGCCGAGCCTGTAAGGATAATGAAAGAATAAATATAATCTGTTAAAAGAGAATGAAGAGAAACTGATTAAACATACCGTTCGACCAGAAATCATATCCTGGTGACCATAATGTGGACCTCCCGGTGATCCTAAAACTTTGAAAGTAGCTAAATGTTCTGGAATCAGCTTTATAGTATCTGTTCAACAAATCAACACCATTACATACCGGTTCAACCAATAAATACGGATTCTTGAATTCGCGGTTTAAGATTTTGTAGAGTAATTACCATATACTGCATCAGGAGGGCAGATTATGTCCCAGTCCCCTGCAAGAGCTAAGATTGGGACATTCGTTTTGCTGATATGATCTTTGTAATAGAAAGTACCGGTTCTGTCACGCAGCCCACCGCGGTACACGGCTGTTGTTAGCTGATAGATAAGCTTAGCTGGTACTGTGCCTATGTTTTTTGCATAAGAACGTTATTGTTATCAGGAATATACCCTATTAGACTACTATGTAACTGAGCTTACATAAGCTGTTCAAAACAAGCTTCTCAATCAGTTCAGGTTCCATCATTTGAGGAGCAGAGATATTAGTTGTTAACCAGGACAAAGCATATGGAGGACGACACATTAGAGGATGAACCATCGCAAGCATTGTATCAATCGGTAAGGCAGGCAGCTTAAGAGCTTGCGCAGGTTCTTTCTGATACAAATAGGACATTTAAGATCACTTTCATCAGTCATGTTTTTCTCTTTAGAGAGTATATTGATTCTTAAGTACTTGCCACGGGTAATAGATACTTGAGGAGTGTTCCTGATGATGAGTAGTCCAATGTTGATGCAATAGTGGTGACACAAGCCAGCCCGGAATCCATTCCTTTTAAGCCTAGTGAGATTGAGCCAATGAATTATATTTTCAACGAAAGTAAGAGAATGTATGAGAGAGCTTACCATATCTTGAGAGCAAGGCATATAACAAGATACCACCCATTGAGTGACCAATAGCTAACAACTTCCCATCTTTAGGCTTGCTTTGAGTTCTTACATACTCCATCTAACACCAAAACTTTTCATATAATTAGACATAACTCGGTATGTAGCACACAAATGAGAAAGACTCCAACGAAGTGAAGATTCAATTATACAGAAGAATAAACAAGAGATGTCACCTCACCACGGAAGGAATATCTTCTTCTAGATAGTTATCAAAATCCCAATTGTAATGAGGGATAAGTTCAAGCCGCTGCTTGAAATCTTCCACTCTCTTAGATAAACGGTCTTGCAACCCGAGGATCTTGAAACCTACAGGTCCTTTCTCAATAACCAGACAAAGATCCTTGTTTCTAATCTCAACAGAACAAGTCAAATTTTAACAAATATCAAATTGAGAGAGAGAAGAAATGAACAAACCTCCATCAAGAACATTTTCCATTTTAGTAGATACGGTTATTAGATTCTCCAATAGATTCGAAACTGTCTGTTGCTTGTCATTCTCCAACCTTCTTGGTTTATCTTTTCATCAACAAATAGGCTTTTATCATAAGGTAAAATCTAACATATACACACATAAACAAATCATAAGAGAAACTATCATATGCCTTTATCAACATTGAGAGAACTCAATCCAGCTCCACGGAGTTCAAGAATCCATGTATCAAATCCTGAACCAGACATGAATCTTGCAAAGGAAGACTGCGTATATGAACAACATCCACATACAAAAAAGTGAGTGTTCTAGCTTCCAAGTAACAAGAATCCATTCAAAGATTACACCAAAATCAAAAGTCGATTGTTATAAAGTAAATCAAAATCAACCTCAGGAGAAAGATCGTATGTAAAAGCATTTGTTGCAATCCCAGATAATAGGAGCAAAGGATGTTTCCTCTTCGTTGCCTATATAAATACATATAAACATGATAAAACATATATAAATACACAAATCCGTATATATACACATATACGCGTTATATAATATCGGTACATTAGGGGAAGGAAGATATCGCCAGAGAGCGACGCGCCAATCGGAATTGGGAACTGGAACGTAGTGGAGTTCATCCGCCGTGCAGATTTCATTCGCCGTCTTCGTTGTCTTCGAGATTGATCCGATTGACGGAGATGAGCCGACTCGGCCGAGTTGCACCGATGAAAAGGAGTGTTGAACTCGGGGATGTCTGACTAGAGAAGAAGCGAAGACTGAGGAAGTGAGGGGAACTGAGCTTAGCTCATACCGGAGAATATCCATAACGACCGCGAGTCACCACCGGTGGTAAGACGATGTCGCCGGAAAATAGCAACGGTTGTGTGATTATATAGACGGTGAAAGACCACACTCAAGAGCCGCTTTCTCTAATTTTTGTGGTTAAGAGTTTAAGCTTTTCTTGACAAAGCCACAAATATAGAAAAGATTATTCTTCCTCATGAAAAACAATACTATTATAGAAAATCATTATTTAATTTTTGCATTACAATAAATCAATTTAATAGTCTAAATTTTTTACATTCATAAAATAAATAATCAAACTCTCGTAATATTTGATATAAGTATAACAACCACTAACTACTGTACCATTTTTTTTTGTTGTTGCTTAAATTAGTGAATTTAGATGAAAGGCTGGCGCATTTTATTCATCAATATTTAGACAAATATTTTAAAGAAGTTAAGGAAAAAAAATGCTGATTCATGAGCAAAAAAAAAAATGCTCTTTAATATATAGAAAATTACAAACCAGAATTTAATTTAATTTACATATTTCCGGTTGTTTTTATTTTTTAGTGTTTTATGTAAACGTACACGAAATCGATAACTTATTGTAACAACCATCTCGGTGGTTATTATAGATCACGAAACTTCATAAATTGCTCAATTTCATTTACATTCACACGTATGCACGTACGTGCGAAGGCAAAACAGAGTCCCAATAGATTCTCATTGGAATAGTGTTGGAAGAAAAAAAATAAACAGAGTAAAGTTATGATTCAGATACAAGTGAAGATAACATGAAAAAAAAAAAACGCAACTGTTTTAACGAGATCCTCAAAAAAGAAATATTTGTAACAAACAAAAAAGGACTATTCAAGTTTAATATTCCACCTTTTTTTTTTTTTGTCTCTACATTCCAAAAGATTCAGGAGCCAAATTGCTCAGTACAAATCAACATAATAGTTTCTTCAAATTCTTCCTATTTAGTTTTACAACACTTGTGTAATCTATACCACACTAACTCTTCTTACATAGTTTTGAATCCTAAACTCTTAAAAAAGGAGAAGAGAGTTTACTCACATAAGAATCAAATTTACTTATTTTCGCATTTGACTATAGAAATAATATGCTTAGCCACATCTGATGCAGCGTCAGGTTTCGCAGCTTTGAACGCCCTTTCGCTCATTTCTGTTAGTAATTCTTCATTCCCTATCAATTCACAACCAACTCAATGAGACAAGGAACAGATTGAGACTGTATTTCTACTTTGTGAGAAGTTTCAATGACCTAAAACATCTTCAATGGAAGCTCGAAGAGTAATCGAATCTAGCTCCTCTTCTGTTATAACCTTTGCTCCAACAATATCCGCCATTAAAGAAGCACTTCTAACTTGATCTCCTTCATCACTATGTGGTGATGGTATCTAACAAACAAAACACATTAGAACACAATTGCAATCTTTTGTATCAAATTGGATGAATCTAACATACCAAAATAGAAGGTTTGCCTAAAGCCATAATCTCTGAGCAAGTCATTGCTCCTGCTCTTGAGATAACTAAATCAGCAGCTGCATAAGCTACACCTATAGGTCGCAAGAACCTTATACCAAAAACAAAACGAGAAATCAGCAGCTGCATAAGCTACACTTAGGACCAAATAGAGATTGTAACAATGTTGGTACTTACGGAGATAGAAAGAGACGAGGATGACTTCTAACAAGATTATCCATTTCATCAAAAGCTTCAACACCAGTTTGCCAAACAAAGAACCAATTTTCATGTTCAGACAACAATTGCGAGTAACAGTTAAGTAAAGCTATGTTAATAGCATTTGCTCCTAAAGATCCACCAAGTACAAGCACTACTTTAGCTTCCGACACAGCTCCTGCCCATTGTCCAAAGAAGCTTACACGCGCCGCTCCTTTTGACGCGTATCTTCTAAGCGCTTGTCTTATCGGATTCCCGTAGACGACGCATTTAGCGGCGGCTCGTTTTGGGAAGTTAGTGACTGTACAGTTGAAAGCGGCGAAGATTGTGTCGGCGAAGATTGAGAAAAACCAATTTGTGATTCCAGGGATTGAGTCTTGCTCTTGGATTACGAGTTTGAGTCTCATGATCACGGCGGCGAAGCATACTGGAAATGAGGCGTGTCCTCCGGTGCCGACGACGATTTGGGGTTTAAATTCGCGGAGGATTTTGTAAGATTCGAAGGTAGATTGGATCAGACGGATAGGGAAACGGAGGAGAGAGGTAAAGCAGTTGAATGGCCGGGAAGAAGATGATCCGACGGTGGAGATTGCGGAGAAATCAAATCCAGCGGATGGGACCGTCGTGCTCTCCATACTGTTTGGGAATCCGATAAAGAGGATTCGAGTTAGTGAATCGGCGGATTTCAGCTCGTCGCCGATCGCAAGCGCCGAAGAGATATGTCCAGCGGTGCCTCCGGCGGATATCACAACTCGTAAGCCGGAGATTTCGTCGTTCTTTGCGGCGGAGACGGCGGATGAGTGGTTAATTTGACGGTCTACTGAGAGACAGCAAATGGAGAAGGAAGAGGAGGAAAGAGTGAGTCGACTAGGAACGAGTTTTGTTGAATGGTAAAATTGTAAATTTGGAGAGAGAAAGAATGAGATCGCCATGGGAAGTCACCAGAAGAGACAAAACGAGAAGCTTCCAAGTCAAAAAGTTCACTGCGACATTGGGGAGAAGACGAAGATGAAACATATATATATATGTTGGAACTCAATTTTATGACAGCGATTTTAATCATTTTCCGGTAAGTTTTTTTGGTAAGATCATTGCCCGAAATTACCTGAACTTTTGATTGCATTGTAATGCTTATAGTTTGGACTACAACTTTAAATGTTTAAATATAAAAATTAAAGTTAAATTAAATAAAAAAATGTGAAATCAAAATGTATAAATTAAACACACCAAAAATTAACAAATGAGCAAAGCTTCACATTACTTGAAAAAAAGATTTTCAAGTGATATATATATATATATAGAATTTTTTTTTTGAAAATACGATATTTTGGCAACCATTTATAGGAAATGCCATATTATGGTTAACTTGTTGAATTTACTAAAATGAGTTGCTTTTGTGGTAGAGAGAAATGTCGAAAGAGCCATTTTATTTAGTTTGGTGCTAAAAATGTGATATGACTATATTTATTGGTAATTAAGAGCATTGAAGGTGATAAAAAATTATTAGTTTTATCCAACAGATATTGTCTCACACCCGTAGACATTTTTGATGCCATTTGTGGACAATTAATACTCCCTCCGTCCCACTTTAAGTGGTGTTTTAGGGTTTATTTTTTATACCATTTTAAGTGATGTTATCTTTATCCTAGATAGAAATTGCTAGTGTTTCATTTTTTTA
>OVAV01002586.1:0-11030 GCA_900406375.1 Iberis amara
TACTATAAAGATCTATTCTCTGTAGTGTAGTTTTAGGAATTCAAATCTTGAGCCTATCATCAAGCATTGACGAAAATCTTCACCTCTCTACCGATTGATGAGTTCACTAGAGTACAAGGATGTACAAGAGCCAAAGATGCATGAGACATTCTAAAAACATCTTATGAAGGTACAAGCAATGTGAAACGCACAAGGATTGATATGCTGGCGTCTGAGTTTGAGTCACTTACTATGGAGGAACATGAGACTGTTAATTAGTTCAATCGAAAGCTGAGTGCAATTGCACATGAAGCTTTGGTGTTAGGAAAAGCTTATAAAGAAAAGAAGCTGGTCAAGAAGCTACTTAGGAGTTTGCCAGATAAGTTTCAACCACATATGTCTGCCATTGAGGTAGAATTGGATTCAGATACCATGAAGTTTGAACAAGTGGTAGGAATGATGCAGGCTTAGGAGCTAAAGATCAAAAAGAGAGAAAACGATACCACAAGTGATTGTGTTGGAAGAACAAAAGGAAATGTCAAGTCTTTTGTTAGCTGGAGCGATAATGATTCTGAGGAAGAAGAAGAAGAGAACATTCTGAACAATTTCGTCTCTTTTATTAGAATCATACAGGAAGATGATTCTGATGAAGAAACAGATTTGAGTCTTGAAGAAGAAAACAAAATCTTGGTGGAACAACTGATCTTAAAAAGCAATGATGTGAAAAAGTTAACTTTGGTAATTGATAGGCTGGAAAGTGAAATAAAGGAACTTCACAAAGCTGTAAAAGCAGAAAAAATGAAAACAAAAGTGGCTGAAGGAAAACTACAAGAACAATTACGAAACATTAAAATGTTAAGTAATGGCACAAAAAGTCTGGAAAAACTGCTGTATGTTTGGAAGATGGGAAAGGACAACTGGGGTCTTAGTTACAATGGAGGGAATCAGTTCAAAGACACAAAAATTGTGAAAGGAAAAGGAAGTGTCCACCCTGTTTAGTATGTGAAGAAAGAAATCACTCAAAAAAGTTCCTATCAGAGAGATGATCGTAGAACAACATGCTGGTATTGTGGAAAACTAGGGCATTTCAAGTACTATTGTAACAGGTTTCTCAACAGGGTCTCAACACTCATTTGGGAAAAACGTTATTTTAAAGACATGAAGAGTCACAATAAGGTATGGATTAAAAAGAGGGATATGTATCCAGATTCTGAAAAGGTTGAGAAAATATCAACTAAAGAAAAGAATGAAGAGATTGTGTGTCATGTAGCTTTTTCAGCAGAAGAGGATGCTAAAGAAGAATCATGATATTTTGACAGTGGGTGTTCAAGACATATGACTGGAAGTCAAAATAACATAGAAAAGTTCCAAGAAGTGTCAGTTGGAAACGTAATGTTTGGTGATGGTGCCAAAGGGAAAATCAGAGGAAAATGAACAACTGGTGGAAGTGAACAACCAGAATTGGCTGATGTATTTTTAGTATACAGACTCAAAATTAACTTAATTAGCATCAGTCAGCTGTGTGATGAAGGGCTTGAAGTTGCTTTTTCAAAAACAAGATGCAAAGCAGTCGATGACTCAGGGAGTATTAAATTGGAAGGCATGAGATTAGGTAACAATTTTTACATGTGGAAATCACGAATCAAATGCATGAGTGTGATTCAAGAGTCTGAAGCACAGTTGTGGCATCATAAACTCTTCATATTTTTAAGATTCTGGCACTACAACTGAAGAATGAGAAGTGTGGAATCAAGACCATTCGGATAGATCATGGAGGAGAATTTCATAATGATCAGTTTGATGAGTTCTGTCAAAATTAGGGGATTTCTCATCAATATTCAGCTCCAAGAACACCACAACAGAATGGTATTGTTGAAGGGAAAAACATGACATTATAGGAAAGGGCAAGAGCAATGCTTCATGGGATTCAAGTTGCTAAACACTTCTGGGCTGAAGCCATTAACATAACCTGTTACATAATCAACCGAGTGTATGTTCGAAAAGGAACAAACAAGACTCCGTATGAAATGTGGAAAGGAAAAACTCCAAGTCCGAGCTACTTTCACATTTTTGGATGTGTGTATTATATTCTCAATGACAAAGATCACCTCGGTAAATTTGATTCGATAAGTGATGAAGGTTTTTTTCTTGGATATTCAGGAACAAGCACAACACATAGTGTGTTCAACAAACGTACAAATATTGTTCAAGAGACAGTTAATGTTGTGTTTGATGATTACTCTACCTCACGGATGATAGTACATAAAATTTCATCAAATGAAGTAGCACATCAGGAAGCTGATTTACCACAAAAAGACACCATCACACCAACCTCACCATCCGTCACGGAAGTTCATAGAAACCACTCCAAAGATGATGTTATAGGAGAAATCCATGGTGGGAGACTCACCAGAGGTAAACAGATTGATTTCAAGCAATTGGTCATTGGATAACCAGCTGAATCAATCATGTTTTCAGCTTTTGTCTTTGTGATTGAACTCAAAAATCACAAAGAGGCATTGGTTGATGATTTTTGGATTTCTGCAATGCAAGATGAACTAAATTAGTTCAAAAGGAGTGATGTTTGGGATTTAGTACCAAGACCTGAACAGGTAAATGTTGTGGATACTAAGTGGATTTTCAAGAACAAGATAGATGAGTCAGTAACANGATTTTCAAGAACAAGATAGATGAGTCAGGAACAGTAGTCAGAAACAAGGCTCAATTGGTTGCTCAAGGCTACTCTCAGGTAGAAGGAGTTGATTTTGATGAGATGTTTGCTCCAGNTAACAGTAGTCATAAACAAGGCTCAATTGGTTGCTCAAGGCTATCCTCAGGTAGAAGGAGTTGATTTTGATGAGATGTTTGCTCCAGTGGCTCGACTAGAGTCAATCTGATTCCTATTTGGCATGGCATGGCATGTACTCTAAAATTCAAACTGTATCAGATGGATGTGAAAAGTGCGTTCTTGAATCGAATTCTCCAGGAAAAAGTCTATGTGGAACAACCTAAAGGATTTGAAGACTCACAACACCTTGATCATGTGTTCAAACTCAAAAAGGCACTCTATGGTTTTAAGCAAGCACCAAGAACCTAGTACGGAAGGCTAACTACCTTTCTTCTTAATCATGGATATAAGAGAGGAACAGTAGACAAGACCCTGTTTATTCTTAAGGAAAACAGGGACGTGATTATGGTGCAGATCTATGTCGATGATATTGTGTTCAGTTCAACTAGAGGTCATCTGGTTAAACAATTTGTGAAAAATATGACTCATGAATTTGAAATGAGTGTGTGGAGAACTAACTTACTTCTTGGGCTTACAAGTCAAACAAACAGATGAAGAAATCTTCGTGACGTAAAGCACGTATGCAAAGAATCTGGTGATTATATTTGGACTTCAGAATGGTAAGGAAGCAAAAACTCCAATGGGAACAAATGAGAAGCTATCACAAGATGAATCTGGAGAAAAACTGGATGAGAAATTGTACAGAGGGATGATTGGCAGCCTCCTCTATCTTACAGCTAGCAGACCAGATCTCTGTTTTGTTGTAGGTATTTGTGCAACGTATCAGGCACAACCTAAAATGTGACATTTAACCGCTATTAAGAGAATAATCAGATATGTGAAGGGAATCGTGAATCTAGGGATCTACTTCTCTAAAGACACGAACAAGAATCTGGTTGGATATTGTGATGCTGATTGGACATGATCGCTTGATGATCGTCACATCACAAGTGGAGGATGTTTTTTCATGGGAAACAATCTGATTGCTTGGCATAGTCGTAAACAGAATAGTGTTTCGCTATCAACTGCTGAAGTTGAATACATCGCGTTGGGAAGCTGTTGCACACAACCTCTATGGATGAAACAAATGGTTGCTGACTATGGTATGACTTCTGACACTCTACTTGTTTTGTGTGATAACAAAAGTGCTATAAATATTGCTAAGAATCCAGTCCATCATTCTCGAACCAAACATATAGACATTAGGCATCATTTCATCAAAGAAATGATTGAGGAGAAACTGATTGTGATTGATCATGTTAGCACGCATTTACAACTGACTGATTTATTCACAAAACCATTGGATTTTAATCATTTTATTAACTTAAGAAAAGCAATTGGGGTTTGTGAAGTGTAACTTGTTTAGATAGTTGTACGAGTCAGGGAAAGACATGCATGTAATTATCTGTAAACTGACATAGTTGTTCAAAGCTCTGTGTGTGGAGTACAGTGTGAAAAACAGCTGCCTGTCATGCCGTTCTGGATTGATCAATGTCAAGGGGCTGCAAATGTTCATACCAGGATGTCAAAGAGCTGAGAAGTCAAGTGATGCACTTGAACACCTATCTGATTATGATGATGACTCTTCAAAGGAAATTCCAGCTGCCTGATGAAGGATGTCTGTGAACTGAGACTTGAGATATATTCAGGATAAAGGCATGACAGAGTGAAAAACTAGTCACAATGGATGCCACACACCAGTGCAAGGCAAATTAGAAGTTAAATCTAAAATTGCTAGTCTTTCTCTCGACTTGAACAGAATGCTGAACAGACTTACAAGAAAATAACTTTTAATTTACTCAATTGTTCTTATTCGAAAAACGTGCTAATATGATTAGTGTGAAATCTGGGTTACTCATGAGATTTGATTGATCGAGATCTGTTCTAATAGTCTAGAGCCTAAGTTTGTATCACTCAGGCACCTGTTTAGAATTTCACGTTTGATTATGCTAGTTACGTTTATCACATACAAGTAACATGTCTACTAAGTGTTTTCAGGCCCACTAAGCCCACCAGCGATAACAAGAAACAAAGAATATCAAAAGATGTTGAGAGATTCATGGAATCTTAACAGGAGAAGTTAAAACGCTTGTTTGTTATACCGTTAAAACTACCTCTTTACCACATCTTTATCTCTCTCACAACGACACTTAGGGTTTCAACAGAAAGAAAAGGAGAACAACTACAATGGAGGATTTTCTCACTCAACTTCAACGATTTATGCAAGTTAGAGGAATGAATCAGCCTCTCGTTCAGTCACCACCTCACTCACCGAATCGATCCACATCATCATCAGAAACAAGATATCAAACACCGACACCTGTTCTTGCCGATTCAACGACTCGAGTAAACGCATGCAGGGTTATGACTGTCTTCAAAGGCCGGATCTACACAGCTCCTCTTATTGAAGAAATCACATATGACGAACCACTGGTCACAAATCAACCAGGGGAAGATGAACAATCTCCACCGAAAGAGGATCATGATCTCACGAATGAGGCATCAGCAATTATGGATCAGCCACCAGCGCCAGTTCAGATTCTTGTATCAATTACAGGAGACCAAGATCAAGTTTCTGATAAGATATCTCAGACAGGAAAAGATGAACAGATATTCGATGATGATTCACTCACAGGGATTGATCAAGCATATGCAACAACACATTGTGATCCTGCCTCGGGTATGGTTGCTACAACAGAACTAGATGACGTTTTGATTCTGGAGGAGGTCAAAGGGGTAGAGAAACAAGCCGACTCAGAACGGGCATCACAGTGACGAAAGAGAAAGCAAATATCTGTAAAACGAGAGGTTAAAGTTAAGAAATAAAAAAGGAGCCTAAAACACCAGCCTTTGATCCTACAATATTTGCATATAAGCTTGCCGAACAAAGGTATGCCTTAGTTTCACGAAAAGATTGCTTAGAGGAAACTGAGGTAGTGTTTAAGGCTGACAGTGTGGTTAGAAAGTTAATAGATGATAAAGGTCTTATCACCATTGTTGAAAAACATAGGATCTGTTGCGGAGGAGCTAGTCAGGGAGTTTTATGCAAACTTTCCTGCTGACTATCAGGATGCTGAGAAGGTCTGCATTCGAATCAGAGGTTGGCAATATGAGTTATCGACTTCCCGCATCATATCCTGTTTGGTCTTTCTGATGCTGATGATGTTCAAAGCAAAATTCAAGTTGCTGATGTGACCAATGACATGCTGGCATCCTTTCTGAGTGATGGATCTGTCAGGAAATGGTCGTCTCTAAACCTTGGTAACTTCACATCTGATTTTAGGGAAATGTATTGTATATGTTGTAGAAATTGGCACCCATCAAAAAATGCAGGTACATGCATTCTGGCCGGGCCATGATCCTATACAAGATGGCACAAAAGATCCTGTTCAATTTGAGAAAATAGTGTTTGATCACATTGTTAGCCATGCCAAATCATCGGAATCCAAGTTCTTTCATGTATTTCCTCGTTTGATCAATCGACTAGTTGATGATCAACATCCTGTTACACCACAACTTGGTGTCACGCCACTTATTGTTGCTGAGCCGAAGGAGTCAAAGTCCATTCTGCGCAAGGGAACCACGAAGGCTGAGTCCTCAAAGGTAATGAAACAGAAGGATGTGATCAGTAGGGCATCTAAGTCTCAGGCTGGTTCCATAATCAAGGTTAAGTAGGAAGGTGATAGCTCATCTGCCGCTTTACGTAGAGCTATGAGACTTGCTATTCAAATGCTTGAGAAAGCATTAGCTGCAGGTAAAGTATTCTGTCCCCATCTAATCACACTTATTGATTTGTTTTTGACATGATGTCATACAAGCAAGGGGAGAAAAAGATGCAAAGGAAACTGAATGTGACTAAGGAAGAAGTGCAGAAGTTCAGGAGGAGAGCATCATATTTTTTCAGTTTTTTTTTACCCTCTTTTGAAACTGTTGGGTCTTGACGTTTCTTTTTGGTATTTTTAGTGTTAATAGTGGACCAGAAACTAGTGTTTGTTTTTTTTGCTGCTTTTTTTATCAATGATGGATTTTATTGTTGATCTTATATGTTCTAACTAGCTAGTATAGGTGTGTGGGTATATCTCCTATGTATTTGAGTTGCAAGTACATAATAGATGCTTGGTTATGTCTTCAAGTCAAAAAGGGGGAGATTGAAAGCGTGAACTTAGGCAGCTGATGGAATCAGGAGAGTGAGAGTAGACACATAGCTGATAGAATCATGAATGATGAGTAAAGCTTGGATTTCAGAGAAAAGTAGATAAGATGCAATCTTATCTAGAAGAAAGATTTCAAGATCAAAGAAATTGAAGATCGAGTTGAAAAAGATTTGGTTATCATAACAAAAAGAATCTTAGCGAGAAGATCTTGGAGTTAGATATTCAAAGGGATTTTGGGTCTAGAAACAAAAATTGTTGTTTTAGGGTTTCTGGTAGTTTTATATAGAGAGAATAAAATATTAAGAAGAAATTAACACTTTAGATCTTTATTCTTGCTTAAGTATAACAACGACTTTCATATTCAGGGAGCTATTTTGGTGAGTGTTCTTTACTTCGAGAAGTGAGTTACGAGTGTGGGTAGCTTAGGTCGAGAAGGTATAGTTGTTATTAAACTTGTAGGTGACAATCGAGAGAAGATTGAGATTGTGTAAAACTTGTTTGGGTTGAATCTTTGTGAAAGATTAGACAAACAATGTTTAATAAAGTTGTGTGTGTTTTTAAAAAACAGATTGTTTGTTTCTTTAGCATTCTCTTTACACTAACATTTGCGAGCGAAATGAATTTGGTGATGAGTTATGATGGAGAAAATTGCCAAAAAAACCCTCAATTACCAAAAAAATGTCAAAATAATTTCTAATTATTAGTGGTCTAAAAAAATTCAATTAATGTTGACTTTTTCAAATTAATATATAACTTTAGTTGGCTGGAAAAATTAGATCTAGCGTTAGTTAAACTTACCTGATCGTTAAGTTTAACTAACGTGAGGTCTATTTCGGCTTAACAAACCACATATTAATATTTATTTGACCAAACTTTAAAAGTTGAAAATCTTTTGGTCATATATATATATATATATATATATATATTTATTTATTTTGAGAAATTAGTTACTTGATGTCTTGATCATAAAACATTGTTAAAACCCCGTATATGAAACTGTAATTTTACTAATTTTTTGCAGAAATTTGAATTGCAGTTGTGTCTTGCGTGCAAAGAAAGTATCACTTCGACTACTTCTGAAGTCGGATTGTCTTTACGTTAAAATCTATGGCTTCCTTGACAACTCCTATATACATATCAACCGGATTGTTGGTATAGAACTATCTATTCATGTTGAAAATATCTTAGAAAGAGCACTATGTGAAGCTGCTTTTTCCTTTTAGATGATTCTTGTTCCAGAAGAAATGTGTGTCACGTTCAAACTAAATCTCCAATGGCCGTATTGTAAGTTTCTATGGCCTCTCCAGCATGAAATTGATCCAGAACCATCTTGTATATGGTCTATATCTCATGTGAATAACCGTGTTAATCCTCCAACACAACCTACTCAAAACTGTCTTTTATTTCTTCATGTTCTCTTGTTTTATGCTTTCGTCTATTTTGACCAAGTGATCCTTTCGTCTATTACGTCAATCTCAATGGTGGTGGACCACTCTCAGCAACAGTGAGCCAAGTAACGCATGTGAATGGCAGGAAACTCCCTACTCGTTGAGCAACCAATCCTCGGCTTCAAGACTGGACCAGACTTCTATACTTGGTGTACACATTTAAAGTCCCCTGTTTTTACAATTTCTCTCACTTGGGCCAATCTACTCAACCATTTGGTTGTAAGCCCACACACCTTTCCTCTGGGGCCTTCACCACCTGGCTCAGCACCACTCAGCCACTGCGTTTATCCTTGGTTGGAAAACTAGCTTTGCAAGCAACAGACTTATAAATTAATTTTAGGTGGGTCAAAAACATGGCTCTTTAACAATGACATACTCATAAATTAATTTTAGGTGGGTCAAAACATGACAATGAGTAAAATTATGAGGACTAGAGAAGTTTATTTTTTTTTAGTTTAAATTTAAAAAATATCTGTAAACCATTGTTTTGATGAAAATATAAATTATTAAAATCTAAAATATGATAACTTGTATAATTTTGTATTTTTCACTAATTTTTTTAGGAGAATTCATAAAGTACCACTTTTTAAGATCTGGTCCTAAAATTACCATAAACTCTCAATTATTCCAAAATTACCATAAAATATATTTTTGTTTTGAAAATTTCATAAAAGTATTTTTGTTCCGAAAATACCACAAAATTAAATTAACTTTTAAACCTTAAATTTAAACTGTAAACCCCTAACAAAACCCTAACCCTTTCAAAAATAAATTCTAAACTCTAATAGCGAACCCAAACCTAAAATTTTAAATTTTTAACCCTTAAAATTAAATTTTTATATTTGTGGTATTTTTGAAATAAAAATATTGGAACAAGACTTATTTTTATGGTATTTTATGGAATTTCTCAATTTTTTTAACCAAACTCTCATATATAAACTTTTATGTATATATTTGTGAGAGTTTTAGATATTGTTTAAGATAATGATAAGTTTAACCAAACAAAATCTAATAATTATGTGATCAGGTGAATGAAGCCTATTATCACACACTTTAAAACTTCTATTGATATAACTAAAAGTCTAAACTAGTTGTATACTTATGAATGAAGCCCCTAAATTTTTTTTATTATCATGTGGGACATGAAGCTAGTGACTCAATATTTACTTATTGAACACCGGTCTTGATCAAAATAGAAAATTCATAATTATTTAATTAAAAATTATAGTTTTGTGGTACTAAGCTTGAAATTAGAAGTGTATTAAAAGTTTACCACGATATTTTTAATAATTTTGGTTAAAAAAAAAATTTGTATGATAATTTTAGGTAGATCAGTTGACCCACCATCTACATGAATAGGTCCGCCCTTGGTCTTCAAACATCTCCAGATATAATTATAATGGCTTCTCAACCAAGTCGGACCATCCATTATTGTTTCCACATGCTTCGGTATAGCTCCGTTGTAAGGCTTCCAACCCATAGATTGTTTGATTTGAAACTTGAATCGTTGGTGTCTGGTGTTTGGTAAACTTTCCGAACTCTGTTTGATGCTTGTTTCTTTTTTCTTTGTCCTTTCCCTTCATCTCGTAGGTTGACTCACAACCTCCAGCGAATCCTTATTATAACATCCCATACGCATAAGCCCGACCCATTTTATATTTTCTACAAATGCTTAAGTATTTTAATGAAAAGTCTATCAAGCCCAAATCCGTTTTCAAAGAAACTCCATGTTTCTTCTTCTTCTTCTCTATTTAAAGGAGGCTTGTGAGAGAGAGGAGAAAGCCGCCTATAATACAAGATGCCTTAGCCGCACAACAACCTTTTGGAGTTGTCACCACTATCCGGAGAAAGAAGAAATGGATGTCCGAATCGTCTTAGATCAGGACAATACTTTTTGGGTCAGTGCTCCATCCATATATATAACTTCTCGGGAAAGCGGATCATCTTTTGGAGCTATATTATGAAAGTTAGCATCTCTTTACCAAGAGATATCTGCGCAAAGCGGATCTGCAACGAGTCTGGAAAGATCTAGAAATTGGATGGAAAATTGATATCCGATCGGGCTTAGATTTGGTGGGACCTATAGGACTCATAGGAATTCATTATGAACGGTGGGATGGACTAATTAATGATTATTTTTCATGTTATGCATCGTTTTGTGACCGTCATCAGTTCTGTCAGTTTTCCATATTTGATCCAATGACGCATATAAACAGGAAGGATATGAAGGATGGGATCGCAAAGGAAGCACCACTTGCATATCACCATGTCATTGAACGGACATACCTAAGGAGAAATATCAATGGAACAATATCTACCAATGGAACANGAACAATACTAATCAGAAGGCATTTAACTGCATCGTTGGATTTGGTTTAAGGGAAAAAGAACGCTGATAGACCCTAGAGGTTTAAGGAAAAAACCTCATCATATTTTAGAAACCGCAAGTAGGAGTGGAAAGCTTCGCAGAGAAAGACCTCTCGTGTAAGCTCAAAGATTGCCTACTAATCGAACATCTTTGAGATCTTAGGGAAATTTTGGAAATAAGCTGCTAAAAACATCAGACCTTACGTAAGCACGAATAGTAAGTGCCAGTGGATGGTCATATTAAAAAAACTCCCATAATGGAAGTCGGATGCGGAAATGACCTCTTTTGGAAGA
>OVAV01002587.1:0-10852 GCA_900406375.1 Iberis amara
GGGAAAATTTCGACCAGGAAAATTTTCCCGGGAAAATTTCGTCCGGAAAAATTATCCCGGGAAAATTTTGACCGGAAAAATTTTCCCGGGAAAATTTTGCTATGAAAATTTTGGCGGAAAAATTTTTGGCGGGAAATTTTCGACGGGAAAATTTTGGCGGGAAAATNATATGACGGGAAAATTTTGGCGGGAAAATATATGATGGGAAAATATATGACGGGAAAATTTTGGCGAAGCTTTATTAAATTTATTTTCGTGTCTAATAAATTGAATGAAAAAAAACAAAGAATGTTAGTTTGGTTATGGATAACTCATTAATCCATTTGACCCAATCCATTTTAACCCAACCCAATAAACCCATTAACCCATTCGACCCATAAAACCATTAGAACCCAAAACTTAAACCCATTTGGATATATGGGTTGGTTTGGATTGGGTTGACCCAAAAATATTTACCCATTTTGACACCCCTAGTGGGAGGTATAACATATATATTTTCTTCGGAAATGGTTGATTTACCGCTGAGGTAGTTTGTTAACAAGTAGATATATTTCTTTTTATTTGAAACTATAAATTAAACCGGCGCATTCGCGCGAACAGCTACGTACCATATTATTTTTACACAAATTTTATTTAAATAATTGGTTGGCAATGTAGAAATATTTGGTTGATTTTTTGCGTTGGTTTGATAATAATATGTCTTAGTTTATAACATTAGAAGGGTTAAAATGTAACAACCTGTTTTGGTTATAACGATAAGTGTGACCGAAGATGTAAGAGTAACCTTTTTTGTTTTTCAAATTTTTCAAATTAGCTAAATAACTTATTTGAGGAGTAGACTCGTTTATAATTTTTCATTTGATTATTTTTTTACTAAGAAGTTTATTGAGATTTTTTTTGTTTTATTTTCTTTGATATTGTCTGTGTATTATATCTAGTAATACAATGATTTATCCTATTAGATTAAAAAAATATTTCAACTATACGATATTTATTACTACTTGAAACATATATAAGTCCATATTTGATATTTATACAAACTATATAGATTCATACGTGTATATTAATAATTTAAACGGTATTATATGTAAAGTTTAACATTTTCTAGTTAATTTTTAATTATTATAACTAATATTATAAAGTGAATTGAAAAACAGTCTTCTTCCTCATAGGTTAATCTGACAAATTTCGAACTTTCCCGCTAGTATTAGTGATTTTCTTCTTTAAATCTTCAATTTATATTCTTCCTCAATCAGAGTTATTGTATTGTATCTTTTTAATCTGCTGAAGATTTTGAAACGACAAAAAAGATTCATAAAAAAAATTATTTTTGATTTAATTATTGATATTTTGGATATACAATTCATTTAAAACTGAATATATGTAATTTTATTTTTTGTTCTTACATCACGATCTTACATTTCAATACAAAATTTTGCCATAGTTGAAAACTATGAATACAATCTCTTTGTCGATGTAAAATTTCAATATGGTTTAAAGTTATATTCAAATCAAAATTTGAATTTGAAATTTAAAAACCTAATAAAAACATAGTAGACCATGCATTATGACAATAGATGAAGACACTACACAAATTTTATAAAATAATGTTTGACAACAAATTTTATTCGATATACAAAAAATCCATTTCATGTATCAAATGTTGGAAACTGTATACAGACAAGACAAAATTAACGTTATATAAAATCTATACTATATAAAAGTAGGATTCTAAGTATTCCTAGGCTATCCACCTCAGATTTTTTGTAGCCTCTAGAAAACTGCCACGTCATTCTTTTTAAGCTGCCTTATTTTTACATCGATACAAACCTCTTCCTCTTCCTTTTACGATAATTTATGAGAAGCTTAGTATCCTCTTCGTCTTCCTCGACAATTCATTTATATCTCCCACAAAATTCAGCACACACCACTCAAAAGAACGATCCACCAAGTGTCTCCACCATCGTGCAACAAACTGCCGGTGGTGGCTCTGTAAACGTCACACGCGACATACACTCATAAAATTCCAGTCTCGCGACAATTGTGTCGTTACGGCGATGTGTGAAAAGAAAGGGATATCCCTTCTTCCCCGCATACGGAAGAAGTAGGAGGAAAAAAAAGTGAAGGTAGAGGAAACTATTTCGATTTATATAGAGAATCTAGATACCGTTAAGTATAATTTTCTCGATTCGTTCAACTCTTTTATTGAATCTTAATTTCATTATATGGTTTACCCTGGTATAATAAAATTCCGTTTTGCAATACCTATATTATGACTTAGGTGTTGTATACTCTGAAATGATGCAATAATACGAGAAGGCTGCACTTGAGAGGCCTACGTATGCTGAAGCATATTGTAACTTGGGTGCATCTATAAAAACGTGGTGACTGGGAAATGGGAATTTCTTCTCAAAGAGGTAACATGCATTTTTTGTTAGTGTCTTGCTGCTTTGATAAATGTTTGACAAGTATTTTACAGTTTTTTCCCTTTTTCAATGCCATCAGATGTTTAGTTGTATCTCCAAACATCAAGAGTCATAATTCTGTTAGATTTATGAACAAAGGTAATAACATTTCTTTTCTATTGAAGATTGGTTATTCAGACTTGTGTAGATCTGATTTGATAATGATATTAATTACATGTTCCTTGGAGTTTTACATTTATATCTTTCTTTCTTTTTTTTCTACCGTCCTGGTGATAAATGTTGGTTAATTTCTTTTACAACATCTATCTGGTGTGATTCAAATGTGACTCAAATGTGGTTGTTCTTATATTATGTGATAAAAAAATATATAACTATGGCTATTTTATGCTTATGATGAGATAGTTCCATATTCTCGAAATGTTGGCCAGGTATATGTCCTTGATATATGTGTTTTATTGTGCTTGTCTTGATAAGAGGCTGAAAGTTAAGTGTTTGCAACCTTACTTTAATATGTTCCTTACGTAGAGCTCTACGATTGCTTGCCATGAACTAAATAAATGAAGGACTCGACGACAAACTATTTGAGGCTCCATGTCTGCATAAAAATATGATTTCTTTGAAAAATCTTCTCCTTATATCGAAAACATTTTTTCGTCAAAGCAATTTGTTTTGTTTGTTGTGCAGCTTTTCCCTCTAAGCATTCCTTGCGTTCTTATGGCTTTGCAGGCAGCTGCAAAAACATATATGTCGAGGGATAAACTGTCGAAAATAGGTTTATTTTGGAACGATATATATATGGGAAGTATTATGAGAAGAAGATAAGTCAACATTTTGTTTGAACTCACAGCTGGTCATATATATGGCTGTCAACAATTTGTGAACAATGGCATGGAAACCACAACCTATTTAGGTGAGACGATATGTGAAACTGTCATGTTGTACTTCCATTTTTTCTTTTTTGACTTTCCATCGAAGGAGTGATAGAATAGTTCCACTACAACCACTCCACCAAAGGATTACTTCATTTCTATATAGCTGTGAAGCCATAGACCTCTACGTACGGGATTATCAATTTGTGTCTTGAAGAATTAAAGTTAACAAGCAATATAGAGACCTAAGTTCGCAAAATGACAACAAACGGGCTACAAAATATTCGAAAAATACCTTTGTCGGAAACCATCTCCAACATATTTTACCACAAAAAGTACACTTTCCCTCAATAGGTTTGAGTTTGAGAAGTAGTACTAATGTGATCCAAGTGATTTTTTTTACTGTCTTTGGTAGAATAGCTTGAGAATCCATAGTACCTACGGATTGATTTACAAGCATCTTTCAGCTTATGTTATTGGACTCTAATGCAACCTTAGTGTCTAACTGGTCAAAATTACATATGTCTTCAAATGAGTATTACTTTCAAAATGTGAAGTCAAAACTAGACAAAATGGTGCCATTAGAGCTATATCTTCAAACGTAAATGTATGTGAAGTCAAAAGTAGACAATATAATGCAGTCATTGTGCGAACCATTATCCGCATGCTTAAAATATCATCACAAGTATTTCTAATCGTCAAAAATAAACAATACACTTTTATGAAAAATAGAATGAAAAGCTAATGTGCTTTTACAAAACTTTTACTATTTTGTTCCTCATATTCCTCGCTACAATTTTTTATGCATTTAGATTTTTAAATCTCAAGTTTTATGCCATACACCATTATCTTGTGCTTCTAATTGAGGACATAATCTCCAAATCCTTATTTTGGCTTTACGATTTTAGGATGACCGACCATCTCTTCATATAACCAAATGGAAATGATAATTATAAACATGTTAACTTTTGATGTTTTTCATCCAATTATAACCAAAAATTAAACACCCAAATGTAGAATATTGAAATGTTAAAAGAACAAAAAAAATATAACAATAACCCGTGCGTAGCACGGGTGGTCATGATCTAGTATGTGTATTAAAATAGAATTTTCCCTTTAAAAAAGTGGTTTATATATTGACATTAAAATTAAGGAAGGAGGGGAAAGAAACATCAATAAGGAACAAAGTTTAGGGTTCTTTAGCGATGCCTTCACCGATCCATAAGGAAATATCCGATCCTCCTCCACCGATTGATAAAGAATTATCCGATCCTCAGAAGACAGCGAAGATATTGTATTGTTACCATACCGAAGGCGGTTTCACCGAGAAGGAATGGCGAGCGTTTGTAGAAGAAGTAGAGAAGAGCGATGTTAGATAGCTTCAAATCCTTTTTCATATTAATTCAATAATCATAGGATTTATCGAAATTGATTTTTGGAATGATTTGCAGGGCTTTGAAATGGACTTCTCGAAATATAGATGTTGGTTCCAATGGAATCCTCTTGATCTGGACGATAATATATTGGTTGACGAGCCTGAAACCAACAGTGATTTAGCAGTCAGGATGGCTAATAGGGCTCTCGCCGAGCATAATGCAGAAAGAGTTAAGTGTTTTCATCAATCAACAATTACATATTTTCCCTCGCAAGTATTTGTTGATCTAATCAATTTGGTCTATTGGCTAAGATACTTCAATATTCAACATCATTAGTTCAAACTTTTTGTAAGGAGTGATTTACGTTTTAAATAGTTATTATTAATGTCTGACATTAGACACCAAAAAGACTATGGACCAAGACCTGAAATTTTCAAAGTATATGAAAAACGAAAAAAAAATATTCGTGAATTTAATAGTTCTTTTTATTGTTGTGAAATTTAGGGAACAAAGTTGAAGCTGATCAAGATTTGGAGGGCAAATTATCATCCATGTTATGGATACAATTTCTACATCTCATTTGATGTGATTGAACCTTTAGAAAATAAAGTTAAAGCATATCGAGCAGAAGTTCACTACATGTTCAACGATGATATGGAAATTATCTCTTGTATGTCTAAACCATCTTTTTGAGGTTTGTTGCAGTCCCCGATCTTTCTGGTATATACTGCTTGTTAATTTAAGTTTGTTTATTGATTGAGGAATTATTTGTTTGTGATATTTGCATACTGCATTAAACTCAAGTGTACCAACTTTTTTTGCATGATTTTCAACATTCACCACCTATATATATGTCAATATGTGCAGTTTATGCATCTCACTATATATCGAAGGACCACAAAGATGTTAAGCCAGAGACATTAAGAAACATGTAATGTATCAAAATTAGACATAACAATTAACAAATAAAAACGAATCATATATTAGAAAAAAAAAAAGAGGAAGCAAAGAAAATAATTTATCAGTTACCGCATTAGCTGACCACATTAAAACCTGTTTGACTTCCTATACAGTGTAAGACATTGTGATAGTAACCAAAAAATGAGAAACCCTAATAACATTTCAAGAAATCAAAATAATGAAGAAACATGTAACACTGATGAATAATTATGCATGTGTAAAGAGTAAGAAAATTGTTGTTAATTACTACTTAGTACTTACCTAGTAATATATGAATTCATAATAATTACATAAGCATTAGTTTTACTAATAGATCATTGAGAAACATGTAACGTATCCAAACTAGGAAATTACTAAATTTAGTGATGAAGACCAAATCTTAGTCTGAATAATTTTCATATTTTGTCTTCCGCTGTGTATGATATTAATTCTCGGTGTATCGGACATTAACTCCTAAATTTTTTGGTTTATTTAGCCAAAATCGGTAGGTTTTGTAAAATTTTCAATTCTAATTTTATATCAATACACAGAAAAAAAAAAAAAATCAAAACAAAACGTGGTAAAAAAAAGTATTATTTGCTCTGTTTTTGTTGGGTACTTTTGTAGAAGACAAAGAAAAAAAAATAAGCACGTGTGGGAAGAGAAAGGAGAAAATAACACGTGTCTTTACCAATCATGTTGTTTATCAATAAAAGGATCCACGTTTGGAATTGGGAACAAACCTTTTAGGGTTCTTGAGCGAACATATTTGGATATTTCTGGACGATGATGGTTTACATATTTGAGGAGAAGAGGACCAAACCAACCGAGATTTTGCAGCTACATTGGCTAACTTGGCTCTCACCAAACACAATGATGAAAGAGTTCGGATATTTCTTCTTTTTTTTAAAAAAAAAAAAATTAGATTTTTGTTAATTTGTGAATCTAATAACTTTTTGAAAATTTTAGAGAACAAAGTTGAAGTTGGTTAAAGTTTGGAGAGCAAATTTTCATCCATCTCAAGCTGCCACTTTCTATATCTCATTTGATGTCAATGATCCTTCAGAAGATGAAATTAAACCTTATTGAGCCGAGGTTCGCTACTTTCCTGGTGATTGTGAAGCTATCTCTTGCTATCCTAAACCATCTTCTTGAGGTTTGTTGCAATTCTCTTTTTGATGTTGCTTGACAATAGTTTTGCTTATAGATTGAGGAATTGTTTGTTGTCGATTCAAAACAATTTTAGTTTTGTGAGAAAAAAAAAATTATTTTAAAGAGATTGTTGTTCACATTTATCTATGCAAAAAATGCATTTGTTGTTTATGACTTTTCATATTCTGTAGAATTTTCATATTTTGCATAATGTTTTTTCTATTGGCTGAATTGGTTTTAGTTAATGATATTTCTACCAAAACAAGAAAAATTGTACGTAAATTTTGTAGTTTTTTAATTGGTGTGCATTTACCTTAAACTACAATTTTTTAAAAACAGAGGAAGTAATAAACAATGTTTTCCTATGATGTCGAATGTTAACATTTTTGGTGTTCTAACCTAACATTTTTAGAAAAAAACAATGGACCTTTGGAACTTGCTTTACAAATCTCATCACAATGTTCCCAAAAAAATAAACAATGATGATAAAACATGAGAGATTTTTCATTTCAATCACTTAGGCAAATCTAGTTGAGATGCAATGAAGGGAGGATCAAGATCAGAAGAATCTTCTCTAGTCATCTTAGATCTATCATAGTCATCATAAACTTCATTAATATCTAAGTTTCTTGTAACCAAAGGTAGCTTCCTTGGACTCTCTCTTTTAATAAGTTTGCCTCCCATTTCTGTATCATATCTCACTGAAGAGCTATACTCTGATTGATACTCAGATCCATTAGATCCTATTGTCATATGATCTTCTTCTAGAACCATTGCTCTAAGATCTAGTTGCGAAGGTGGGATCTTAGCAAAGAAAACTTCTTTTACATTCTTTAGTAACCCTCTTTTAAAAGGGTTTTCTTTCTTATCATACCGATATCGAAAATTCTCATATGTTGTCTGCAAAAACAAACACAACACAAACTTAAGGTAAAGTTAACAAAGGCCAGGGCGGGTTTTGGGCCAAGCTCAGTGAAACATTGGCATCTAGCTTCCAATTTTGTTTACTTTATTTTACATAGTTTCCAGATTGTATAGGCCCCAAATCTTTTATAAAAAAATAGATGCCCAAATAACAAATACATGAAATATTAGCCCAAAATATTTTTTATTTTGTTTCAAGCTCCCGTAATTTTTGGGCCGGCCCTAACAAAGGCATGTCTTATGATAAAGGTATGGACTTTACCTGATTTGTAGATATAAGATAGAAGTGGAAAATGGTTAGACCACCAACGAACCAAACAACTACAAATGTATAGACAATAAGAATCACAGAGACTATATCATGTGACATTGTCCTCCATAGTTGTTCAGGTTGTCTTATTAGATTGATCCAAGAGAAGACAAAGACATATATGCATAACAATGTTGAAGTTGAGATGAAGCAAATGAAGAATGGATAGTTTCTCTACAAAAGATTACAAAAATCAGATTTGATATGATCAAGTAGTGTAAAAATGTAAAGAGTTACTTGCGAGAGAAGGAACTTACGCGGGCAATACATTGACCTACCCATGGACAATGGTGATCAAAGTGTTGGACACAATTGTTACATATAGAACAATGTGATGCTCTAGGTGGACGATAGAGCAAACAAGTCTCACAAAACTTGACTTTGATAGTGTAACCATTAATGAAAACATCTTTTGTTTTAGGAATTTTGAGATGAGGAGTTTTAGTGTTAACCCATTCCATAGATTGTGTAAAACAACTATCTGAACCATCTTCAAAATTCAATGACGATTTATTATTTCTTGGGATAATTTCTGGATCTCTAACTGATGTCAAGAAGAGAAATATAAAATCCTATATAACCGAAAACCAAAGATATCATTTTTAGCCGGTTTTAAAAGTTGTAAAAGCAATAATCTAAAATGAAAAATACAATGTTTTGCATCATTATAAGCCAAAGAAACATGTAATGTATCCAAAACCCTAAATTTAGTGATGAAGAAAGCATCAATGTCTAAGAGCACCTCCAACGGAGGTGTTTAGCAGACTCTAAAGTGATAAAGAAAGCATCACTTTAGACTTGTGAGACACGTTTCTTTTAAATTTGAAGCGGGTAACGAAATAATTTATAGATATAATGAGCATTAGGCCCATTTAATAAATTTACGCCCAATAAAAACTTTAAAACTTCCAACTAATGGATTTTTTTCTTTTTTTTTTAAAGGAATGAGTTGTTTGTGATTAAGAGCAGAATAATTAAGTGTACCAAATATTATAAGAACGTGTGGGAAGAGAAAGGAGAAAGTGAACAAAATCTAGGGTTCTTGAGCGATATGCCTTCACCGATCGATAAGAAAATATCCGATCCTCCTCCACCAGTCGATAAGGATATGTCCGATCTTCCTCCACCGATTGATAAGGAATTATCCGATCCTCCTCCAGCAGAGGAGATCTACTATTCATGTAGCCGTGCCAATGACGGTGGCGGTTACACGGAAAAGGAATGGCTAGAGTTTGGTGAAGAAATTAAGAAGAGCGATGTAAGAGCTTCAAATCCTTCTTATGTAATTTTAATAATCATAGGATTTATGGAAATTGATTTTTTGGGAATGATTTGCAGGGTTTTGAAATAGACTTCTCAAAATATAGATGCTGGTTCAATTGGAATCCTTTTGATCTGGATGATACTACAATTGCTGACGAGCCTTATACCGACAGAGATTTAGCAGAAAGGATGGCGAACAGGGCTCTCACCGAACATAATGAAGAAAGACTTAGTAGTTTTCTTCAATTCACATTTACATTTCTTTTCCTCGCAAGTATTCCTGAATCTGGTAGTTTTTTTTTTGTGTGGAATTTAGGGAACAAAGTTGAAGCTGGTTAAGGTTGGAGGGCAAATTATCATCCATCCATCTAACGGATACACTTTCTACCTCTCATTTGATGTGATTGATCCTTCAGAAAATGAAATTAAGGCCTATCGAGCAGTGGTTCGCTACATGTTCAAAAATGGTATGAAAGTTATCTCTTGTATGCCTAAACCATCTTTTGTTGTGGTCCCCTCTCTCTCTGATGCTGCTTGTTAATTTAAGTTTTCTTATTTATCATTACCATGGCTGGTCTTGAGGCCAAGTATACCAAACACGAGCTTGCGGCCCATTTTTATTTTCAAAATTTTAGTTTAAGAACCAGTCAATTTTAAAATTTTTAGTTTAAGAATCGGTCCATTTTTTTCATTTTAGATTGTAGCCTTTAAAATCCTAGGACCGGTCCTGATCGTTACGTCAATTGTTCCAACTTGTTTTTTCGTTACGCCAATTTCATGATTTTCGACATTCGGCGTCTAAAAATATGTGTAGTTTATGAATCTCACCATATATAGAACTACAGAACATGTAATGTATCAAAATCAGACGTAACAAATAAAAACGAACCTTATAAGAAAAAAGAGGAAGACAAGGAGAATAATCTATACAATCATATTAAAACCTGTTTACACTTCTTACACAGTATAAGAGATTGTGACAGTAACCAAAAAAATGAGAATTAAACACTAATAACATTTCAAGAAATCAAAATAATGAAGAAACAACACTGATGAATAATTATGCATGGGTAAAAAGTAAGAAAATTGTTGTTACTACTTACCTAGTAATTTATGAATTCATAATAATAGCATAACTGCATAAGCGCTGATAAAATTTTACTAATAGATCATTGAGTAACATGTAACGTATCCAAAATCCTAAATTTAGTGATGAAGAACACATCAATGTCTAAAATCAGTTGACTCCAGTGTTATAAAATCCAACCAGACCCCCACCGGGTTCAATCTTGAACGGAGGAGTATGCGATTCGTGTTAATAATAAAACTCAAATCTAATCGCCCAATTAAAAATGCGGGTTAGACCGACAAAAATTGGAAACAAGTAATCGCCACGAGATTGCGGTTCCATTGAATGTAAAAGCATTTATGATTTGCAATGTGGATTTGATAAATAACTTGCGTCTATACAAAAGTATATCCATTGTCTATTTGTTATATAAATAAAAAGATGTTAGTGAATGATGAGTCTATTTCGTAAACTTTTTTATTAACGTTAGTTTTTTAAGTTGATTACCGCGTATAATGATTGTA
>OVAV01002588.1:0-11027 GCA_900406375.1 Iberis amara
TAATATTAATTATTATTTAATATGATTAAAACTTAAAAGTGTGCAACAATTTGCATCAAAAGAAAAGTGGAAGAGAATCGAAAAGATGTTACATTGGCTTACAAGAAACACGTTAAAAATACTGTATATGTTACACTATTGCCATTCCCAAATAAGAAATGGCAATTTACAAAAATACAATAAAATTACCCCAAAAATAAAAACAAGTGAGCAAAGTGTGTGTGCGTGTGTAATGTATGTATAAAATTAAAAAAGATCATCACCCAACCAAACCAAACCAAACATCAAAATCTACTAACCTTAAACTCAAAGACTTGTCTTCTTCTTCTTCATCAAGTCACATTCTTGGTTTTGAAGCTTTGCATGTTTAATCCTTGATCCTTGATTGTTAAAATATGAATCTAAGCTAAACTTACAATCAATCCCTCTCTAACTTGCTCTTCTTCTTCTTCTTCAAAAGGCTATGAAGATTCATATCTTGCAACTTTGATTTGATCTTTCCACATTTGTTTTAACTTGAGCTCCCAGCAACTTCTGCAGCTCTTTGTCTCATCATTTCCATTACAGCTGCTCTGCGCCGTGAATCGGATTGTTGCTGTAATCTTCTTAGATGCTCCTTCAGGTCTCTGAACATAGAGAGAGAGATACAAAGATCATCAACAAAGAATCACAGAGGACCAAAATGTTGATATAGTTTTCATTATAGGTGGGCAAATAAACCGAAATCGAAAAAGCCGAACCGGAAAAATGAAACCAAAACGAAGTTCTTTTAAGAATTTTTAGGTTTACCTATTTAAGAATAAGACAAACCTGAACCGAAAAAAAAAAAAACCGAAGCCGTTTTTGGTTAACCGAAAAAACCAAAACAAAATAAATTGAAAATAAAGAGAATTTTGTAAGCAATGTATATATTTTACTTATTAAATACGTAAAATTCAAATAAAGTACTATTTGCGTACATTTTAATAACTTTTAAACAAAGAACCGGATCAAAACTAAAATAGAAACCCGAAACCGAACCGTGGTTTTAGTTTTTATGAAACCGAATAAACCGAACCGAACCCTAAACCCTAAACCGGAACGCAAATCCCTAGTTTTCATGAGGTAAGATTTTATACCTGCAACGAGGTACATGGCACTCAGATTCCTTACAAGCTCGAGCATGGAGTTGAAGAAGATACCACATTTTCTTACACAGAACACAACCTCCTGAAGCTCGTACTTTACATTGTATCCCATGTCGAAATAGACCTTTCACTTTCCGACAATTCGGATACTGACATTGTGGAGAACGACATTGTGATGCATGTACTAAAAGATCAAGCATTTTCCTAAGCTGCAAATTTCAAAAAGAAAAGAGATTCTTTCAGGATCTATAGAGAAAGCATCACCACAATCTTTAATAATAAACTATACCTGCAAAACTCGCAATTGTCTAGCTTCTTTGTTTTGAGCATTTTGATCAGCTAAAGATGGATGATTAGTCAACTTATGAGGATGATTAACTCCACCATCTCTACTGTAACACGAATTACACACATCATAGTCTGGACATACTTCACATCGCCAGCCTTGACCAGTTTCGATATCGAGATGACACGCATTACAAGTTGTGACGAAAGCAGGCGCGGTTGGGTTATGTAGATGATAAAGAACCATCATCGACGAATGTTTTGCACGTCTCAATGTGTCATACTGATAATGATTCCCTTGACAAAGACTAAGAAACGCTTGTCTAGTATCGAAAAACTCGCTTTCAAGTATCTCATCTTTGTCTCTTGTATCTGCAGGAATATCTGTAATCTCAACCTGCAAAACAAATACAATCAACATTCATTAAACTGATCATAGACACACAGATAAAGGACACTGAGCATATGAAACTCACGGGATATAGCGCGTGTTTATCTTTAAAGTTAACAGGATGCCTTTCTCTGTCTTCACGTCTCTGCTCAGCCTCATAACACCTGAAAAGGAGAATCACATTTTAGATTGCAAAGAACTTAACCGGAAATAAGGACACAAAACCCATTCAAGAGATGTATCGGTCGAGGTTTTTACTTATCACAAATCTGGAAGTGTTTGCACTGACTGCAAACCCAACGGTTTCCGGATACCATCAGTATACAGCAATGTGTGCAAGAAGGCTGCAAGTGAACCATGATAAAGTCTTCCTTCATTGGATGAATGGTCTCACCAAGCTGCAAAAAACAAGTCAATATAATTAACATGAAACAAAATGGAGAAAGAAAGGTATGAAGTGAAGATTACTTTATGCATTAGAAGCACATCCTTTGACGCATTCCCCGATAGCTCGGTTTGGCCAGAAGCTTTAAGAGCCCTTTTGGTGATGGTTTTCTTAAGCATTCCTTTTTTATTACCCTTTTTGCCATCATCTTCTTGACTCATTTGGTATATTAGATCCTCTGCTGCACCTGGCCAGTAGTCACCATCAAAGTACGGAAGCCTAGCTGCTGTAACTTTAGCTTTACATTCACCAGTTTGCATGAAAAAATGGTCATATAGATTTATAGTTTCTGCAACAATGCCCTCCTTTGAAGCTTTTTTCAACATTGCTAAGTACCTGCAAATAACAACAATGAGCAAGTAGACACGTAAATGACTATTTCATACGAAAACTTTAGAAGTTTATCCCAAAAAGATATCTGAACTGACCACTCTCGGAGTTTATCGGATTTTGGCGTCTTCTGAATCTCTGGATGACAATATAAGATATAATCCTCACCCTTCAGAGGCGGACAAGCCCATATGTAGCAGCTCGTGAAACCACGCAACTTGCAGTATTCTAGGTAACCAATCTACAAAAAGGGAACAAAACATACCTTTTAAAACCTCCATATAGTTTAAAATGAAAAAGCTCAGATATTGATTAATAACCAAGGTTTGACCAGGACTTACCAGAATTTCGTGGTAGACGAAAGTACGCAGAGCCTCTCCGTTATAAGATCTAACCTCAGGTCTGAAGTACTTAACAGAATCCAAATACGAGAGATATACTCGGCGTTGATTAGGAAATGCGCATTCAGAACCGAATTCTTGGACATACATACCAAATAAGCATACTTCTACACCTTCAATCTTTTGGAACAGTAGAACGACCTGGAAAAGTAAAGTGGCGTAGACAATGAGAGGAATAGTTCAAGAGAAGAACCTAGACAAAAAAAGTAATGCATATACGCATCAAATACATTGACAATGTGCCTTAATCATTCTTACCTTGGACTTGTATGCAAATTCCGTAGGATAATTATCCTCTTTAAAAATGTCAAGAAATCGAGGTTTGACTTCCAGTTTCTTGTCAACAGATGAAACAACTCTAATCACAAGAGACTCAGCCGTAGGTATCTGTCAACATCAAGTCAAAGAAAAAACAATGTCAGTTTCTAACAGAAAATCACTAAAGGAAACAAATAGAGAAACACGGAAGCTCCCAGATGTGAAAACACATGAAAGAATTACCTCATCAAAACTTTTTCCTTGAACCCTGGCTCTCTCTGTTCTTTCTTGCTTCAGCCTCTTAAATAACCGTTGCTCTATATGGTCACTGAGAATAGTTTTTGGTAGATCTTTAGCTCCAAGAACAGCACTCTGAGGTAAAGGCATCCTCTTACTTTGCTCTACTTCTGCTATAAAGCAATACGGACAGGTATACTCAGCTTGTCCCCCATCATTCCTTCTCCCATTAAATAAAGCACATATCTGATGCTGCCAGGCCTCACATTTATCACACTGGACCCACTGCAAAAATTTACAAAATAGAAATGTATTCAGTAAACCATACAAAACCAGGAGACAAACACTAGACAAGTCTACATAGTATATAGTCTTATTACCCATTCTTCAGTCTCTTCATCGTTTTTCTTTTTTTCAAGCCTTGCCTTAGGTATAGGTGTACCTTCAGCTAGTATAGTATCCCCACGGGATTCATTATAACATGGAATACAAAAGTAATGACGAGTGTCACCAGCTCCTACGGTGTAATACATAGCATTTCTCTTGATGCGAGCACCACAAGGGGTACAATAAATAGGTGGTGGCTCGAAGGTAAGCTTCTCCACTGCACAAAGTTGGCAGGAATTCTCGCTCATTGAATGCTCCATTGCCTGATTCTTTTCTGCTTTAGCTTTACTCTGCAAGCACATGAAGGACAAAAGATTCATCATTAATAAAATATCAATTCAGATAAATAAAGACACATCTTCTCAACAGACTAATCACACAAGACACATTAATCATGTTATTGTATAAATATCATAAGTTAAGAAAATCACAAACCTGGCCAACCCACTGACGAAGACCACGGATATGTTCTCTTACTTGTTCAGGGGTGAATAATTCAGTTAATGAAACACCCTTTATCTCTGGTTTTCCAGGTTTCGGTAGAGGTTCAGCAGACTCTGCCAGCTTCTCTTTCTTAAGTGGTTCAGTTTCTTTCTCCATTTTGGTATTCTCTTGTTGCGGTGAAGCATCAGAAAAGTCGTGTTTAACAGGTTCGCTGACAGGCCTCTGCTTGGGAATATTTTCAGCGATTCCATGTTTTGTATCTATGAAACTGGGTCGTGCCAGGACAGAAACTTCAGAAACCTCAGATTTCACTTCAAAATACTTCGAAGGTGCATGAACATCACTGTGCCTGTGATCTTTTCTTTCAGCACAGTGAGATGGTTCTGCTTCTGTTATGGAAACAACTGAGCTTTTACAACTATCTGTCTCAACGTCTACCGGTTGAGAAGACTGCTCCACCTTCAACCGTTTTAATGAAGGCCGCAAATGATCCGAAATATCAGCACCAGGCGTAGCACAAGATGCCGCTCCAGCAGAGGTCTGTAAAGGATCATTTAATATTCCAGCTCCATTCACTGACCTCGCTGCACTGCTTTCGTTTCTTAAACGAGCTAGGGAACGTGCATTTGCCTGTTGTTGTAAGTAGGTTTTCACGGGAATACAGACAGGGCAGTTAGATTCCTTACAATTTCTTTGGTGATTAACCAATATCTTCGAGGGGCGGCAACGAGGATATGAACATTGAGGTGCAACACAACTGTCCATGTGTTTCAAGAGCTTCTGAACCGTAACGCAATTTCTTTCGGGACACTTCCCTTCAGGGGATTTGCAGTGTCGAGCATGCCGTAGAAACAGGAGCCATTTCTGTTGATTTCTGAATCTCGGGCCTTGATTCCCGTTTTCAGATCTACAAGGGGTACTGACAAGATTTTGAGGATTAGGGGATACTGATGTAATGGAGATATGATTTTGGCCTATATTAGAACCTCCAGACATGTTATTGAGATGAGCTTCATCTGTTCCTGACATTCTTTGACGGAAATCCTCCTGAATGTGACGTTCGGTGGACATACCATTAGACATCTGAGTATGTTCCTGTGTCTGAGATTGCCAGTGACTACGAAGACCAGATTCTGATTTCACTCCAACAGAGAGATTGCTAAAACTGTTCATAGAGTCTGAAGCCATACTCTGTGGGTGTAACATCTGCTGTATCTGTTGGCTATTTTGAGGAACTGATGTGCAAATGTCACTCTGACTTGTGACAGGGAGAATCTGAGAGCCTACGTGACAGTCTTCTGCATTGTTCTGGTATTGATTCTGAAACTGAGAAAGCTGGAATTGCTCAGGAGTCTGAGAGTGGATGGACTCGCTAGGGTTTTCTATTCCAGGTTCATGTTTAACGTGTCTAACCATGTCAGAAGCCAAATGATTTTGCCCAAAAGCATCATGACTAATAAATCTCTGTTGCTGCTGACTCTGCTGCTTCAATTGCCTTTGATGAAGAAACTGTTGCTGCTGTTGAAATTGATTAGGATGTTGCTGAAACCGATTAGGCTGTTGCTGAAACTGCTGCTGGTGACTTGACTGCAAAGAAGTACACATAAAGAAGATTACAAATCCGTATTCTCAGATTGACTAAACCAATTGATGGTTCACCAGTGCACCTTATTGCAATGCACTGACAACTTACCAGAGAAGAGCTTGTTCTAGGGACAGACTGGAAACTTGATGCATCAGTCTTCTGAGTATTTGTCATCATTCCAACAGATGTTACAGCACCATACAAATTTCCAGATCCAAAAGAGTCGGAATTATTTGTGATATATCCTTCGCCTGAAGCGATAAATAACATAAAACAGAATATGATGATGAACATGTACAACCACAAGAAATTACACCGCATAAAAATGGGGTAGGAGATAAAGACGTTACCCTGCATTCCTGAACGCTGAAGGTTATCGTATGCCGCCTGCTGTGAATTTCTAGTAGCATTAGTGTACGATGTACCTATATCTATGCTTTTTCCATTCATCCCAACACCACCATTTATGGAGCTGTTAGACACATTAGCCACTTTTTGCTGCATTCCAGATCCAAGGCCAACACTCATTTGAGTTCCATGGTTGTGTAACATACGACTATTTTGGCCACCAATTTCCTGCCTCAGTTGCTGCTGCTGCTGAGGTACCATCATGGGTGTAGCAGAAAATCCACCTGTATTGTTCGTAGCTTCAACATTTAAGTAAGACTGACCATTGTTGCTGTTATTATTACTATTGTTATTGGCAAATCCAGGGGTAGGCATCATTTGGCTGATATTTCTTTGTGAGCTCATAGAGGCCATGTTCCCTCCAGAACCAAGACCAAAGTTATTTGATGAATGTTGGTATCCATTAGATAAATTACCTGCAAACACAATTAAAGGTGTTCAGAAATTACGTGCAGAAATTTTCCTTGTCATATCTTTATGTATAAGTTGTAATGAAAGAACCTCCAAGCATGCCACCCGAATTAAGCATGCTTCCATTGTTCATAGCAGTAGTTGTAATGTTGTTACTTCCAGCCATTGTAGTATCAACAGAGGATCTAATCATCATATTTGGATTCATACCACTGTGTTGTAATCCTGGAGTGGGTATCATTCCAAGTGAAGAAGAATTAGTGTGTCGCTGATTGTAGTTATTTATCTGTCTTCCTTTGATTAAACTTGCTAGCCGAGGTTCAAGGGTTGCCTGGTTAACGTAATCTTCCTACAGTTCATATCGAAAGTGCCACATGTTAAAGCGAAAGATTCGCAGTTTGGACATTATCCTGGATCTGGTGGCAAAATCTATAATTGTCTAGTATACCTTTGTGTTGGCAATTTTAAACAACCCTTCCTCTAAACGTCTAGCAACATCCATATACTTTGCCTTTGATGCATCATCAGCTGGAGATGGTTGTTTTTGCTGTAAGATGTTGAAACTTCAAAACAACAAAACAGATTTGATTAGCCATAAACTAGGAGAGAGTCATATCAAGGCAACAAAAAAACAATACGATACAACTAAACATGTGACAAGAGCAAGATGTAATTCAATCATAAATGGTGAGAAGACTCCAAAAAGCTTACATCCTGATTCTCATGGCCTGCCTAAGTTTCAAGAGATCACTATCAACAGGAGAAACACGTGAAGTTCCTAAACCAACAGAAGTAGGAGCAACACCAACTAAATTCTGCATTTGAGGATTCCCATTTTGCTGAGACATGGTCCCTTGATTTGGAACTTGTCCAGACATTTGTCCAGACAAGTGAGCTTGAACATTCATGTTAATGTCTTAAATCTACGTCGTCTTCTTCGTGTAATCAACAGTAACAAGCAGTGCATAACTTTCCTCTCCTCAAAAAGTCACAAAACCCAAATTTCATCTCCTGATTAGCACCGTGGAATGTCCTGCGTGTAATCAAAGAGCTGTAATTGAGACATAGTATCAACAGGAGAAACCATAAGCAATTAAACTAAGTTACTCAGAAGATATCAAAATCAGAAAAACCCTAAACATTTCACACCCCCAACCTTTGAAATTGAAACACAAAGGAGCAAAATTTAGCAACAGAGAGAAGAACCCAGAGAGAAATTCGGCTTCCAAATTCACGGCTAGTGATTGACGATGATCAACCGTGTGAAATCAAGAAAAGTCGATGAACAGCTGATGCGGCACGTGTGAACTCAAGAAAGCAAGGTTAGATATTAAGAATCAAAAAGCTAGACAAATTCCAGATATGAGATTGAACAATAAAAGCAAATTGAATTCAGGTTTTTCTAAATCGAGGGAGCTTCTGGGCTCAGAGGTTCGTCGAATTGGGGATTTTCGTGGGATTCGATTGCTTTAGGGATTTTTTTTTTTTTTAATTGGGGATTGGTTGTTTTTCTAGAGCAGTAATAAAGAAAATATACATTAAAATATTAATTTCATGGTCTTAATACGATATGTTACGGTCATCCTGAATCGGGATATATCAACGAATGAGGAGAGATTACAAACACACCTCAAGCGATGGAATAGAGACGTGTTTGGTGAGGTGAACAAGAAGAAAACGAAGCTGGTAAATGAACTAGAGAGAATTCAAACTAGACTAGCCGATACACACACGGATGCGCTCTTACAAAGAGAAGAGTTCTTGGCTATAGAGATAGATTTGACCTTAGCCCAAGAAGATATGATTTGGTTTCAGAAGTCTAGAGAACGATGGCTTGCTTTTGGTGACTGGAATACAAAATTTTTCCATACTACAACAGTTATTAGACGGAAAAGAAACCGCATAGAGATGTTGAAGATGATACCGGATGTTGGTGTTCCGGAAAAGAGAACATAGAGAAGTTGGCGGTAGAGTATTATAAACGATTGTATTTGCTTGATGATGTTGTGGTGGAACCGATTACACTCTCTCCGGAAGGGTTTGAGGAACTCACAGCTGATGAAAAATCTAGTTTGGAGGCTCCGTTTAGTGCTATAGAGGTGGAAGAGGCCATTCGTAGTATGGGGAAGTTCAAGGCTCCGGGACCTGATGGTTTCCAACCAGTCTTCTATCAAGATTGTTGGGGAGTTGTGGACGAATCTGTAACTCACTTTGTTTTGAATTTTTTTGAGACAAGTACACTTCCCGAGCGATTGAAAGATGCGCTCGTAGTGTTAATTCCGAAAGTGGTTAAGCCGGAAAGGATAACACAATTCCGGCCAANATGGAAGAGGCCATTCGTAGTATGGGGAAGTTCAAGGCTCCGGGACCTGATGATTTCCAACCAGTCTTCTATCAAGATTGTTGGGGAGTTGTGGACGAATCTGTAACTCGCTTTGTTTTGAATTTTTTTGAGACAAGTACACTTCCCGAGCGATTGAAAGATGCGCTCGTAGTGTTAATTTCGAAAGTGGTTAAGCCGGAAAGGATAACACAATTCCGGCCAATAAGTCTCTGTAATGTTCTTTTCAAAGCCATTACTAAGACTATGGTTATACGATTGAAACCGGTGATGATGAAACTAATTGGATAGGCGCAATCTAGTTTCATAGTTGGTCGTTTGAGCTTGGACAATATTATTGTTGTTCAAGAAGTAGTGCATTCCATGAGAAAGAAAAAGGGAAAGAAGGGTGGATTTTGTTGAAATTGGACCTTGAGAAAGCTTACGATCGTATCTGATGGGACTTTCTAGAAAATACTTTACATGCGGCTGGGCTGACAGAGAATTGGGTTAATTGGATCATGACTTGTGTTACAGAACCGTCAATGAGTCTAGTGGTCAATGGAGAGGTTACAGAACGTTTTAAGATGGGAAGAGGAATTAGACAAGGGGATCCTTTATCCCCCTATCTTTTTGTGCTTTGTATGGAAAGATTATGCCATCTAATAGAAGCGGCAATCAAACGTAAAGAGTGGAAACCGATTAGATTATCAGGAGGAGGTCTAGCTTAATCACATATGTGTTTTGCGGATGACCTTATCTTGTTTGCAGAAGCCTCTTCAGCTCAAATACGAGTTGTGAAGCGAGTTCTTGAAGCCTTTTGCGTAGCGTGAGGACAGAAAGTCAATTTGGAGAAACCAAAGATCCTCTTCTCCGACAATATGTCTCGCAATGATATCAGAACGATTATGATCTAAGTGGTATTAAGCCAACACGCGATCTTGGTAAGTACCTCGGAGTGCATGTTCTACATAAACGAATTAATAAAGATACGTTTGGAGATGTAGTGGAGAAGGTGAACTCGCGGTTAGCTGGTTGGAAGGGGTTTTATTATCCATGGATGGCCGAGTTACACTTACGAAATCTGTCTTATCTGCTATTCCTTTACATCCGATGAGTACAAGTTCATTACCAGCTAGTACTCTTTCTCAACTTAATAGATGTGCACGTGAGCTTATATGGGGAAAGAAAGATGGCCGAAGGAAGCAACATTTGGTTTCATGGAGATGAGTGTGCCGACCTAAATGGGACGGGGGTTTAGAGATCTGAAGACCATCAATAACTAATAAGGCCCTTCTTGCGAAGGTTGGTTGGAGATTACTTCAGACAAAGAATGGGCTTTGGGTTGAAGTATTGAGGTCTAAATATAAAAGTAAGTCCATTCACGATACAAGCTGGCTCACGGCTAAAGGTAATTGCTCACAAACATGGAGGAGCATTGTGAGAAGTGTGAAAGAGGTCATAATGTCGGGTCACTCGTTTGTCATCGGGAATGGTCAATTGATTATGAAATTGAGCACAATTTTGCAAAGAGATCCGCTTTTGGGTTGATAAATGGCTATGCTCAAGACCTCTAATTGACTTGGCTTTACACCATGTGCCCGAGACGAGGTTACAAGATAGAGTATGCCAACTATGGGCATCGGGATAAGGGTGGAGATATGATGAGATCTCACAACTCCTACCGCTAGAGATCATCCTTCGACTGAGAACGTATGTGGTTGATGAAATCACTAACGCGCAAGATAACTTGTCGTGGGCTGAAAGAACAGATGGAAACTTCACCGTCAAGTCTGCGTATGAGTTACTGGATCGAAGAACATATGCAAGGCCTAATATGGAGAAGTTCTTTAATAGTATTTGGCGAGTGGAAGCAACCGAGAGAGCTCGTGTTTTTCTATGGCTTATTGTGAATCAAGTAATCATGACAAATTCAGAACGTTTTCGGAGACATCTAGTGATGTGATCCTAGGTGATCTACTCCAAAGCAAAGGCTGC
>OVAV01002589.1:0-11026 GCA_900406375.1 Iberis amara
GTACTTCAAGAAATATGGAGGCATATCAAAACGTGATGCAAACCCTATCGGTAGATCAGAATACAGAGCAAACACTGACCGAACATCCAGAAGATCAGAAGTTCAGTGTCATGAGTGTCAAGGATTTGGGCATTATAAGTCTGACTGTCCGAATATCAAAAAGAAGGAGTCACTCAAGTGTTATGAGTGTAAAGGATTTGGACATACAAAATCCGAGTGTGTCAATCTCATAAACAAAAAGGAAAAATCGATGATCAGTTTGGAAAATGATGATACATCTGATTCAGATCAAGATGAGGAGATGCTGAACTTGGTTGCATATGTTGGCATAATTGAAGACAGTTCTGAAAGAGAATCTGATGATGAAGAAGTGCTAAACAGACATCCATTACTTGAAGACAATAGTTTTCTGTGTGAGACTCTGATCGAGGTCCGAAATCAGAACCTGGAGTTAACTTGTGACATACAGAAACTACAAGAAAAGGTAAAAGTGCTTCAAACAGCTCTAGCTGAAAAAGAAGAGAAGAATCAACTGCTTGAGTCTCGATTGAGCGAACAGTTAAGAAACATAAAAATGCTGACCAAGGGCACCAAAGATCTGGACAAAGTCCTGGCTATGGGAAGAGACAGTGACATGAGCTATGGATTGGGATATCAAGGACACACTAAAGGATATATGTCGTTTGTCAAATCGTCTGTCGGTCACGCAACAGAATTGGTGAAGAAAGATCCGGTTGATGCAATCACCAACCAAAGAAGACACTACAATCTGAATTGGCAACCGAGAAACCAAGGGTATTATCAGACACGACAAGTCAGAGATCAATTGTGTTTCTACTGTAGACTGAATAAAGACTGGAGCTGAAACAAAAGGAAAGGAGCTGATGGGGAAAAAGAAATGTAGCAGCGTGGACAACAAGGAATAAAAGAATGGAATCAAGGAAAAGTGAAAAGGAAATAATATGGAAAAAGGAAAAAGAGTTTTTGGCAAGTGTGTATACGTGTGAAAGAGTCTCTAGGTGTCAGAGGGTAATATAAATAGGAGGCAAAGAGGGATAAGAAAGGGTTAGCTCTTTAGCCGTCTATGGAGGAAGATTGAGATTTTGTGATTGAGTGTTCTGTGTCTGTGAGATTGAGCGAACAAAGAAACATAGAGAGATAGATTAAGAGAAACAAATTCAGTGAATAAAAACAAAGATGTAATTGTGTTTATCTTAATAAAGGAAATGTTTAAAGAAGAATCGATTGTTGTTGGTCTATTTACGTTTTCAATTGTAGCGAAAGTTGGTGATTCTTTGTGAAGATATACCATTTACGTCAGTTCCTGTAAATGTGTAACGAAGATCACATAATACTAACCTATTTTGGAAATACATTCAAGAACACCATCTTCCCTTAGACGAGAACACCATCATCCTTCCACAATGGGTTTTATATATTTTTACATGATTCTAAATTTATTTATCATTGTCAATTAAAGTATACTTTTTTGCCCATTTTTTTATATCAAAAATATAACCGTTGGTATCAAATTATAATAATGATATAAATAGCACATCTGTTTTTAGTAATTATTATTAATATGTAGTATATTATACTACTAGTATAGTCCTTGCCATCTACTAACTAGTTCGGAGTACACGAATTGAATACAATTAGTCGTAAAAGTTAATATTTTTCCATCTATTATATCATACTATGTGTACACGTACATATGCACACTTAATGTGTGTACATATATAGTAATATAGTATCAACATATTAATTGTGTATATATGTCAGTATAATATAGTAGCCGATCCCAATACTGCATGTTGAGAAACTGTAAATTTATTTGTTTTGAATGAGTCATGTGAGTGAATGCGTAAATTAATTAAATCTAATAAGATCTTAGAAGAAAAAAATAAATAATAATAATAATTAATCCAAGATCTATATTTTTAAAAGGTTTTAGTCTAGGACATGTAATTGTTGTAGTTGAGATGGTGACAGTGATTGTTTAAACTCTGGTAAAATCTCATTTTTAATATTTAAAGTAAAATTTATTGATATTTTAAAGGAAAAATTATGTGTATCACCATATTGAGTGGGTTAACTATGGAAAATACCATATAATGACACGGTTACAAAATATACCATAAAGAGAATGATAAAAGACGTATTTACCCATTTGACAAACTTTCGATACATTCAATTTTAGCTTTTGATGTAGCGTGAGCTACGATAGAGCAAAGTTCGTTGTTTAGTCTGAGAATTCCCAAAGAACAATGCGATCTTTAACGCGTTGAGAATTCGATGATTCTATCCGTATTAGAGAGAGAGTTCAAAAACCCTAAATATTATAAATCAATAAAAAGCCAAGGAACCTTACAATCGATAGTCCCTTTAAATAGTAAAGCCATAGCGAAAACCCTAATTAACTAAGAATATAAAACCATCCTAAAATCTAGCTAATAAGATTCATGCGCATAATTGCACGTGAGAAAACATGAAATCAAAAGAAATAAAGAAAGATAAATCAAAACCAAAATGAAACAAGACGTGCACTGCATCAGGTCCCCTGGGGTAAGAAAAGATTCGTCCTTGAATCTTCGACGTCATCACCAGCCACGTGAGGAACTAAATGATGAACGTTAAAAACGTCGGAACATCGAACATGCACGAGAAGCTCAACGCGATAAGCATTGTCGTTTAGTTTCTCAAGAACCTTCAACGGTCCAATCTTACGTGCCTTGAGCTTGTTATACTCATAAGCCGAGAATCGGTCTTTGGTAAGAACGGCCCACACGAGATCACCAACGTGAAACGTAAGAGAGCGACGATGTCGGTCCGCATCTTCTTTGTATTTTTCCGAAGAGAGCTGGAGATTCTCATGAACCTGACTGTGAATGGACTGAACATTAGCAACAAAATCAACAGCCTGACCATATCACATATCAAATCAGGGACCAAAGCCAAATCAAGAGGTCCACGAGGCACAAGGCCATAAACAACACGAAATGGGCAAAATTTGGTACTCCGATTGACGGCATGGTTATGTGCAAACTCGGCGTTGCACAAGATAAGATCCCAAGACTTAATATTACTGCCCACCAAACAACGTAACATATCGCCCAACGAACGATTAGTCACCTCTGTCTGTCCGTCGGATTGAGGATGATAAGCAAAGCTCATGTCAAGGCTAGTACGAAGAAGCTTCCATAACGAGCGCCAAAAGTGACTCAAGAAGCGAGAGTCGCGATCGGACACAATAGACAAAGGAAGACCATGGAGACGATAGATGTTAGAGAAGAACAAATGAGCCACTTGGACATCGTCAGTTGTTTTCTTACATGGAATAAAGTGAGACATCTTGGAGAAGCGATCAACGACAACGAAGATTGAGTCATGTCCACGTTGAGTACGCGGGAGCCCCAACACAAAATCCATGCTGATGTTGGTCCAAGGTTGCGTAGGAATCGGAAGCGGCAAATAAAGTCCATTATTAGTTGCATGACCTTTCGAAGATTGACACACCACACAACGTGAAACAAAACGTGCAACATCACGATATAAGCTCGGCCAAAAATACGAATTCGACACCAACTTGACTGTTCTATCGCGGCCAATGTGGCCTTCTTCATGGAGTTCTTTGATAATTTTAAAACGAAGGCTACTATCTAGGATACACAAGCGAGAATCCTTGAAGATGTAGTTATCGTGAAGAGTAAAATCGGTGGCCAACCCGTTTTGCAAATCATTCCAAATTCGACCAAAGAAAGCGTCAGACGAGTAAAGCGTACATAACTCACTGAAACCCCGGAACAGATACTTGCATTGTCGACACAAGCGCATGACGGCGACTGAGAGCGTCGGCAACGCGATTAGATGCGCCAGACTGATGCTTTATGACGAAAGTGAATTGCTGGAGATATGCGATCCAAGAAGCATGGTGAGAGGAGATCTTGTCTTGGCTGCCAAGATGCTTTAAAGCATCGTGATCAGTGTACAAAATAAACTCTTGATGGAATAAGTAATGTCGCCAGTGCCGGATTGCTTGTATGATAGCATAAAATTCAACGTCATAAGTACTATAACGCGCTATTGAACCGGCTATTTTCTCGCTGAAGAAAGCAATAGGGTGACCTTTTTGACTCAAAACCGCACTGATACCTAACTTGCAAGCATCACAATGTAGTTCAAAAACTACATCGAAGTCAGGTAAGGCGAGAATTTGTGCGGATACCAGCTTTTCTTTGAGAGTATTAAAAGCTGTTGCCGCGGCTGTTGTTCAAGTAAATGTGGAGCCTTTAATACAATCAGTGAGAGGCGCTGCTATCGTACTAAAGTGGCTAATGAAACGCCGATAAAACGATGCCAAACCATGGAAACTTCGAACCTCGGTGATGGATGTCGGAGTAGGCCAAGATTTAATTGCTTCGACTTTACTTGGATCCACGGCCAAGCCCTGCGACGAGACGATATAGCCGAGAAAAGGAACCGCAGATGCACCAAAGACGCATTTATGTCGAGCCGCAAAGAGCTGCTCACGACGCAACACAACAAGGACATCTTCCAAATTATGAAGATGACTGGTCAAGTCGGTGCTAAACACCAAAATATCGTCAAAGTAGACGACTACAAATTTGCCAATGAACGGGCGAAGCGCCTGGTTCATGACACGCATAAATGTGCTCGGAGCATTAGATAATCCAAAAGGAATTACCATCCATTCAAACAAACCTTCTCTTTTTTTGAATGCGGTTTTCCATTCATCACCAGGTCGAATCCGAATATGATGATAACCACTTTTAAGATCAATTTTGGTAAAGACAAAAGCTTTACCGATATGATCAAGTAGGTCATCAAGGCGTGGTATATGAAACCGATAACGAACCGTTATCTTGTTGATGGCGCGACTATCAACGCACATACGCCAAGAACCGTCCTTTTTTGGGATGAGGAGAGTCGGAATAGCGGTGGGACTAAGGCTTTCGCGAATATGTCCTTTGGCGAGTAGGGCTTCAACTTGACGACGAAGCTCTTCATGCTCATGAGGACTCATTCGATAATGCGGTCGGTTGGGTAGCGACGCATTAGGGACGAAGTCAATGTGATGTTGAATATCACGAAGAGGTGGCAGTGAGTCTGGAAAATCCACGGGAAAAACATCATCATAAGCCGTGAGTAAAGGTGTGAAAGGCGGGGGAATCACAACAGTCGTTGAGGACGACAACGGCATGGCTACGAGAGCCCACACAACGGTAGTGGTCTTGAGATGTTTTTCAAAGGCTGCCTTAGGAAGAGACAACAAAGCGTGTGTTGATGGTGGGGTAGGAGATGTAGGCAACGGTTGTGGAGATGGTGTGTTGGACATAGAGTGCTCAGCCGATGGTACTAATGTGAAAGTGCGCCCATCAATAGTAAAGATATAGGTATTAGATTTGCCGCGGTGAGTGGCGTCACGATCATATTGCCAAGGACGACCTAGAAGCAGGTGACATGCGTCCATGGGGACAACATCGCAACGTACAGAGTCACGATAAGGACCAATAGAAAAGGTAACAGTGGCTTGTTGCGAGACGGTCAACTCGGAACCATTATTAAGCCAAGCAAGTTTGTATGGGGAAGGATGAGGAGTGGATGAGATGGATAACTTCTGTAAAGCATCTTCAGAGATAACGTTAGTACAACTACCGGAATCAATGATCATCTTACAAATCTTCCCATTAATCGTACATGTAGTACGAAACAACATGGTACGCAACCACGATTTTTGTGACGCACGAGGGAGGAGGAAATTACGACGAATCACTAAGGTGTTATGACCCGTATCGCCACTCACAACTTCTGTATCATCGTCATAGACCGGATCAGCTGCGGTGGAGTCATATGCGGATCGTCGTCTGTTGTGTCATCATGCACTAACAAGCCGCGACGGTTGAGTGTTGGGCAGGCCGTTTGACGATGACCTAGTTCCCCACACGTGAAACATCACAAAGCATTAGTTCGAGGCTAGCGATTGGCAGCTATTGAGTCACTAGGTGGTTGTTGATGAGAGGATGAAGGTGGAGCTGATGTTTCCTCGGTAGTAGGTGTAGTAGAGGCATTAGTAGCTGGTGGAGTGAAACGGTTACGTGCGCTAGACGATGTTGTGGACGATGGATACTGAAGTTCAAGTGCCACAGCTCGTTGATGCGCTTCAAAGATTGATATTGGGTTGAACTGTTGCAAAGCAAGCTGTAGTTGATAACGTAAACCGCCAATGAAACGAGAGATAAATTGATCTTCTGAATCACGCAGAGGTGTACGGGCCGTCAAGTTGTAGAACTCAGATGCATAATCATCTACAGATCTTGAACCTTGGCGTAGGGCTTGCAATTTGTTGAAGAGGGTCCGTTCGTAGTTGTAGGGAAGGAAAGCACGAAGCATGTGCTTCTTCATTCGTTCCCACGTAGCGATCTTAGATTTACCTTCGCGACGACGTGACTCTTTTAATTGTTGCCACCAAGCCATAGCGCGGCCCTTAAAACGTGTAGAGACCAAAGGGGTACGCATATTGTCCGGTACATCTTTAAAATCCATGATCTCTTCAACAACACTTAACCAGTCAAGAAAGTCGTCGGCACTAAGATCTCCCGAGAATTCTGAAATATCCAAGCGAAAGCCAGCTTTCCAACGTGTTTGTTGTTGTCGGTCATTATCATCGAGAGTATTGTCACGTTGGTTACGTCGATGATGTTGGTGAAGGCCACGATGATCAACGTTATCATTGAGATTAGCAAAAATATTGTCGACAATCTCTTCATTATCAGAATCATTGAGCGGTGGAGGGCGATCTGCGTTACGGGCGTTCTGCTGTTGGTGCTGGAGGACGTTTGTCATAGCTGTTTCGACAGCATGCAAAAGGGCGTCATGAAGGCCACTCGTAAAAGCTTCAAGAGTTCGTTGAAGTTCTTCATGATGGTCTTCGTTTTGTCTTCGAGGAGCCATTGATATAGGATCGTCTTTAATTTAGAAAATTAAAGTGCTGAATATGATACCAACTGATGTAGCGTGAGCTACGATAGAGCAAAGTTCGTTGTTTAGTCTGAGAATTCTCAAGGAACGATGCGATATTTAACGCGTTGAGAATTCGATGATTCTATCTGTGTTAGAGAGAGAGAGTTCAAAAACCCTAAATATTATAAATCAATAAAAAGCCAAGGAACCTTACAATCGATAGTCCCTTTAAATAGTAAAGCCATAGCGAAAACCCTAATTAACTAAGAATATAAAACCATCCTAAAATCTAGCTAATAAGATTCATGCGCATAATTGCACGTGAGAAAACATGAAATAAAAAAAAATAAAGAAAATAAAGAAAGATAAATCAAAACCAAAATGAAACAAGACGTGCACTGCATCATCAGCTTTTTAAAATAAAAACAATTAAATTTTTTAAAAAGTTATCAGTTTTTCACTTAAAAATCGCATCCTCTATTGAAGAAACAAAAAAGAAACTATTTGTCATTGTTATCTCTCTCTGGAAAACAAACAGTTTTCAAACCCTAACTGCTCGATTCCTCTCTGAAATCTAACTCAAAATCCCATAAATCTTTTTCAAACCACACACCTCGTAATACATATCAGTGAAGCTCTTACAAATCTTCAAAGAACGAGAAATGTCCAGCGGGAGGAAAGTTCAAAAATCACCGCGATTGAGAGAGAAAGAATCTGAAGAATCTGTGGATCAGACTTTGTGTTCGCAGAAGAATCTGTGGATCAGGAGATTGCTTCTAAACACAGTGGATCAGACTTTGTGTTCGCATAAGAATCTGAAGCCAAAAAAGAACTCTGGAAGGTAATTGTCTCTCGAGCATAAATTGAGAAGAAGAAAATAAGGGAATACGTATTTGTTCTTATTGTAGTGTGTTCTTGCTCTGCGGATTCTTGCCAATTCATATTTTTTTGTGATATCGTTCAAAATTGACCATTTGACTATCTTTGTTATGATACACAACTAAATTGTATATGAAGTATTCTCTGGATATACTCTACATTGGTGACTCTTCAGGATATTATCTGACTTTATAGTTATGCAGATAAGAATATAGGCGTTGTGGGCTTGCTTTGCAATGGCACCAGATCATTAAGCAATGATTACGGTATTGTTCTCTTTACTTTCACTTTTTCGTATATGAAATTTTCCGGCTACATTTAAGAACCTCAAATTGTACTCATCAAAAACTTTTCTGTAGGCTGATGAAACGTCCACCGAAAGGCATGGAGACAAAATAATGACATCCCGAGACATAGTAGACAAGATGAGGCGCTCAGTGGACAATCAAACAGAACCAGATACACTTGTAAGTATTTCCGATTTCAAGTTGTTAAGTCCTTTATGAATACTAACAAACACTACAATTCTTTGCAGGTTGACGGGACGTCCACTGGAATGCAAGGGGACAAAGCAGAGACAACCAGACTCACAGTAGACAACGTAAGTAAACTATTTGATATTTATTTATTTTTTAAAATACTTGCGTGTTTGTCTATTGGGTATGATTTTTCCGGACCGTATTGTGAGTACAAATTCTCAATGTCTTTCAGGAAAAGGGAACGTCCACCGCAAACGTACAAACAAACCAGAATATATTTACTGAAGCTCAAGTGGACCATGTAGAGACGAGTAGTGTCCCAATACACAATGTAAGAAATTCGTCATTGTAGATGTTGTTCAAGAGACAGTTTCAAGCTTAAATACCTTTTTTACTCTTTATGTGTTCTTACAGGACAAGGTCATGTCCACCGTAGACGTAGTGGACAATCAGATGAACACTGTCATGTGCAATGAATTCGTAAGTACACATGATATCATGTAACTAAAATGTGCGGAAAAATGTTTATGTTATACCTTACTGAAACCAGTTTTGTCCACTATATGGATACGTAGGATATGCAATCAAGTCCACCGAGTAAGGCACTAAGCGGTTTATGTGGACATAAGTATTACGGTTTATGTGAATTAGCAAACTATTGTGGTTTATGTGAATTAGCAAACTATTGCGGTTTTTGTTTGACTCTTATGTTTTAATGGCCATATATTATCCCCTAATTTTATGTGGACATAAGTAATGTTTGTTATGACAAGTGTTGTTCTGTCTATCGATTGTTACTTCAAGAAATCTTTTCCCCTTCTGTTTGTATCACTACAATTGTTTGCAATTGTTTGCATGATTAGTTAGTAGATTATCTATACAAGTGTTTGCATGTTTGTATTAAAATGTGTTCAAGTTTTATGTTCAAACATAATTTTATCGTTGTTCAACACATAATTAGATGGACATGTTTTTTAGTGGACAAAATTACTTGTTGTATACAAAGGGGTAATCCGATAATGTCCACAAAGTATGTGTGGACATATGATTGTTCATATGACAACCAACAAAGACTCATAACACTACAAGTGTCTGCATAACTGAATCAAAATTACTCATATCCGTACAAAAACTATTACTTAATAGATTCTCCATACTTTATTAGGAGAGGAATGAGAGGAACATATCTTAATTAATAATTACACTTTATTAGGAACTAGATATTACCTTCTGTATAATAACACAAATCAAATCATAATTAAATAGCATTAATTGCTATACTGCACACGCAGCTCACGCCACTTCGGGAGAGGGGCATTTTCGGATTAACAAAAATTACCATACCAAGCTTTTGTGGCAGATCACACAAAAACAAAATAGACAACTTATGGTATATCCAATAATACCAAACTCATTTATGGTATATACAAAAAAACTCTATTTTAAAGGAGGTGTATTGAAAAAACATTCGAGGTGATTTGTGTTTAAATGAGTTTTTAGAAGATTTTAGGTGAATTGAAGAAGTTTAGGAGAATTAATTTAAAATTTTCTACAATTCCACCTAAAACCATGAGATTTGAGATTTTGTATGCTTAACTAAGAAAATCCACTAAAATACCATAAAATCACTCAAAATCCACTACATAATTTTTTTTTCAATAACAGTGAATTTCATGAGACTTTTTAAAACTTTTATTTAAATAACAGCAGATTTCATAAGACTTTTTATAATTCTTGTTTGAATAACATTGGATTTGTCAAATCACTTCAAATTCCATATCCATTACACTCATAATATTTTAAATCTTTAAATTAAAATTTGTAGAAATTATAAGATTTTACCCAAAAACTTGAATATTTGCGCCTCCAAAAACTTTAACCAAACAGTAAACAAAAAATAAATTATTATTTTATTATTATTTTAAGTAATAAATAAAATATTTTTTTAGAAATATGGAAGAATGACTAAAAAATACAAACTACAAAAATTATATTAATTTTAAAAATAAAATATAAATATAGAATTTTAAAATATACGTAAAATGTTTTAATAATATTTTTTTTCCAAAAAACACCTTATTTAAAACATTTTTAAATAGCTTGTGATTAAAAATAAAAAAATATTTTAAAACTTCATAAAACATATAATGGATCATTCCAAAACATATAATATTTTCATCATTACCTGCAAACTGAACAATGGATTCCCAAGACAATTTTTTCTGCCTAAACAATAGATTGTTCCTATCTTTCCATAACCACCAGAGAATATATAAAGGCAAACAATGAGAACTAATATCTGATGCTAAAGGAGACCATTCCAAAAGATAAGATAGTTTATCTTCTAAGCTAATATATGGATCCAAAAGATCTAGAGTAGCTGAATTAATATTATTCCAAATTGAATTAATCTCGGGACATAGAAAAAGAGATGATTTAGAGTTTCCAATTGTTGACATCGTAAACAAAGGCAATGAGGAGTTATATATCTTCTTCTAAGTTCTGCTCCAACAGGAAGAATATTAGATAATATCCTCCAAATAAAATGTTTTACTTTTGCTGGAACATTACATTTTCAAACTTGTCGTTTTAATAAAATGGTTGTATCATGATTTAAAGAATAAGAGGTAGGATAGTCAATATGGGAAGCAACCCAATAACCAGATTTAACAGAATACTCCCCATTG
>OVAV01002590.1:0-11025 GCA_900406375.1 Iberis amara
GTTATTTCCAGGAGCATTCTTCAACACAACCTTATTCAAAGCTTCATTTTGTTCTGCGGTGTATTTCACTAACTCCAAAAAATTTCCTTTGTTACGAGAATCATCTTCCTCATCATGACCACGAAAAGGAAATCCTTGCCTCAATAAGTATCTAGAAGCATTGACTGAAGTATTTAATCGAATACGATACTCTTTTTTCACCACATCATCATGCTTATGCAAAGCATGAACAATAGACTGACTTTGATTCATCAAATCCTCACACTTTTTAACAGCAATATTATGAAAATTGTTTGGTGTTTTACCGACATGCTCACTTAGAGACTCAGGCTTCTTCCAACAAGAAAATCCTTGTCATAAATGCATAATTTCCACCTCTTTTAGGTATGCCATCTCTAAATAAGTAACAACACAAGAAAAATGCTTTATTTGTCTATACGCTATACTCTAGGCAATCATGATAGGTATCAAACCAAGCAGAGTTGAATCGTCTTAATGCATTTCCCATTCTTCTCTGAGGATAATTATGACCTTATGGTTTACATGGACCTCTAGCTAGATACTTGCGTCTTACCTCGTCTCTTTGATTTGGATGATAATCTGATATTTGTTTTCTTTCAGCAGGATCACATGGTAAATCATCCAAATTATTATAAGAATTTGAAGCGGATGTTCTTTTATGGTATTTCTCCATTGAAAAATCTACAACAAAAAAAAAAATTTACAATACAAATAATAAACAAAAACCATCGCTTGTTTAACATCTGAAAATTAAAATAAAATTTTAAATTAAACACAATGAATTCTCTTTTTATTATAAAAGAACTATTAATAAAATCACGATAGTTAAGAGAAAACTATACAACAAACTCTTAAACCCTATACCCTAAAACCACTCTTTTCTGCGTAATAGGCGATTAGGGTTTTTGTATCTTTCCTTAATTAACTTCCTTCTCGCGTCACCGGCGTCATGCCGGAAACCATGGCTGACGTTTCACAGCGTCCACCACCGGCAACCTCAGGCACTTCTCAACCACTCGGAAAGTCTTGGTCTCAGCTTGTTGACTTCTCAGATCTGAGAAGCTCTGCTCCAAAACCTTCAATCGAGCGTATCAATGGATTAGCTAAAGTCATGGTTCCTCAAGATGTTCTTGCTAGTTCTCAACCTCTCTGGGCTAATTTCCTGGTGGGTTATTTTGTTGGTGAAGCTCCACACATTGGAAAAGTCCACGCGACGGTTAATCGCATATGGAATAAAGAAGGAAAAGCATCGAAGATAGACGTCCATTTTATTGAAGATGATACAGTCTTGTTTAACATCACATCCCAGGACTTGCGTGCTCGTATTTGTCGTAAGAAATACTGGCACATAGCGGATATTCTTCTTGTGGTTCAGGAATGGACACCTACACAAGCTCAATCAAAGTCGGATCTATCCTCTATGCCACTTTGGGTGGATTTTCATCATGTCCCATACTCTTTGTTTTCTCGTGCAGGACTAAAGTTTCTCGGAGATATCATTGGAGATGCACAAAAGTTGCATCCAAAAACCGAAAAGTGCATGCGTTTGGATATTGCTCGAGTATTGATTATCCTTAATCTTGACCAGCCCCTAATTGACACTATCCAGATAGACGACATGTCTAAACCAATCAAGATCACCTACCCATGGCTACCATCCAAATGTTTGGTGTGTAGTACTTGGGGACACAAGGCTCCGGATTGTAAGCGAAAACCAGTTGGGTCAATCACTGTTACTCTTCCCGTAACAGACACAACAACATCGCAACTCCATACAGCTAATACCACAACAGAGCTTGTCACTAAGCTATCCTCTGCAGAAGAAACCGAGCTTATAACAGAGCCTGTTACCAACACTGCAGCCACCAATCAGACTGAAAACCCTCCTCAAAATCATTCTGAAACCCTTACTGATACCAACATTGCTAATAAGTCCTCTTCATATGCAGGTCCCGACGCAGGCAATAATATCAGTGTTCAAGCTCATAAAGCGCAGGAAGTTGCTTTGGAAAAAACTAACTCCGAAACCTCAGTTTCACTTACAGAGCCGGCACTAGAAGCCATAGAGAAGCCGGAAATAGGAGGCCTTGCAGTTTCCTCTCCGACGATCTCTGCTACTGCCTCTGCCGATGGTTCCGCAAAGTCTCCAACGAAGAGCACATATACAACTGAATGGCTCACAATAGCTAGGAGTGGGAAATCTCAATCCCCGTCTCACTCAAAAAATTCTCAAACGCAGCAGACCCCGGCTATCTCACCATCCCGTTTCTTTTTTCTATCAAAGGAAGAAGATGTTGATCGCGAAGAGTGGCAATTATCAGATACCGAATCTGCTTTACACAACGACCAGAGCACCACAACTCGTTATAGCACTCGCACAAAAACCAAAACAACTGACCAACCAGGCCCTTCTCGAAAACATATTAAACATGTAGTTCCTAAGAAAACGACACACGTCTCCTCACGGAGACACTAATGATGTCGTTATTTGCTTGGAACACACGGGGCTTTAACCAGCCTCGGAAACACACTATCGTTCGGAATTGGCTAAATTCTACAAAACCTTTATTTGGTTGTCTTTTGGAAACGCGAGTCCATATTGACAATTTCTCTCGTATTGTGCAGGATTCAATGCCGGGGTGGCAAGCTCTCCATAATTACAGCGAACACCGGCTTGGGCGAATATGGGTGTGTTGGCGAGACGGAACGGTGGTCACACCACTGCTCATATCAGCTCAAGTTATCACTGTTCTTCTAACGCTTGAGAATGGGACAGTAGTCCTTGTCTCTTGTGTTTATGCTTCGAACTTCCAACAGGATCGAGTTCTTTTATGGCGTGATCTCCATCGAAGTCGATACTTGTGTGGTCAATTACCTTATCCATGGCTAATATTTGGTGATTTTAATGAGATCCTCGCAGCTTCGGAACACTCCAATAACACCAGTAACTCACGTGTGGGGATGCTTCATTTTCAAGAGTTTGTATCGCATTGCGATTTACAGGACCTAGCTTATGTGGGACCACGTTTTACGTGGTGGAACCATAGAGATGCAAATCCCATTGGTAAAAAGCTTGATAGATCTCTGGTTAATCACTCATGGTCTACCGCCTATCCACAATCATACTCCGCTTTCGAGGCTAATGGCGTATCCGATCACGCTCGTTGCGTTGTTCACTTCTCCAATCTCTCTTCACCTAACCGAAAACCTTTCAAGTTTTTTAATTACCTCACTACTAATCCTGTTTTTTTCCAGGTCTTGGACTCATACTGGAACTCTAGCCCGCCAATATATCCATCACGGGTTTCTCTTCGGTTATTGTATTCGAAACTTAAAGGGCTAAAGTTCCATCTTCGCTCACTTAATAACCAACATTATGGCGATATTTCTTCTCTTTCTCGTACTGCCTATGACCATCTATGTGTTTGTCAAACGCAGGCCCTTAATTCACCATCGACAGCCACCTTCATGGCGGAACACGAAGCAGCTCGTAACTGGGCCAGCATCTCGCGTGCTGAGGAGATCTACTACAAGCAAAAATCACGCATAACATGGCTAGCTCAAGGGGATCGAAATACGAGATTTTTTCACCGCGTCACAACCACCCGAACATCACGCAATACCATGAGACGCTTAACACTAAGCTCCGGCGAAGTTGTCACAGATCCGAACACAATCAAAGATGCCGCAGTTAACCACTTTAAAAGTTTTCTTCAGCATATACCCACAACTGATCCCTCGCACGTGCCAAATCTTGAAGCGTTACTTCAGTATAGATGTTCATCAGACAATGCAAGAGAGTTATGTCGCCCGGTTCTAACAGAAGAGATCAAAGACACGCTGTTCACCATGCCCCTAAACAAAGAGCCGGGTCCAGATGGTTACAATGTCGATTTTTTCAAAGCGTCTTGGCATATAATTGGACATGATTTTACAGCAGCGATTCAGTCTTTCTTTTAATTCGGGTTTCTGCAAAGAGGAATAAACGCAACAATGATCTCACTAATTCCCAAGGGGGATACTCCTCAGGCTATCACCGACTATCGACCAATCTCGTGTTGCAATGTCATCTACAAAGTCATCTCGAAGATTATAGCTAATCGACTGAAGACTTTGCTTCCTGATTTTATTGCACCGAATCAAAGTGCTTTTGTCAAAGGACGATTACTTCTTGAGAATGTTTTACTTGCCACGAAGCTAGTCAAGGATTATCACAAAGCCACAATCTCTCCTCGATGTGTTCTAAAACTAGATATCTCGAAAGCTTTTGACACGGTTAACTGAGATTTTCTTACTTCTGTTTTGCAGGTTATGGCTATACCAGCTCAATTCATTCACTGGATTCGCCTATGTATTACCACCGCAACATTCTCGGTCTCCGTAAACGGAGAACCAGCTGGCTATATCCCAAGCTCAAGGGGTATAAGACAAGGTTGTGCTCTTTCCCCGTATCTTTATGTAATAGTTAGTAATGTTCTATCAAAGCTTTTGGATGCCGCAGCTACACAGGGTCATTTCGGATATCACCCCCGATGCCAGGAGATGAATTTAATGCATTTGAGCTTCGCCGATGATATTCTGGTTTTTTCTGATGGAACACCATCCTCACTTACGGGCATTTTACAAGTTATGAAGAACTTCGGGATTGCGTCTTGTCTTGTAGTTAACGTCCACAAATCATCAATTTTCCTTACCGCTTGGCCACTTGCAGCTACTCTAGTGGTGGTTACTCAGCTAGGGCTTAAGCAAGATACACTCCCTGTTCGTTATCTTGGGCTTCCTCTAACGACCAAGAGAATTACTAGATCTGATTTTATGCCTCTTTTGGATCGTTTACGTACGCGAATGTTTGCTTGGTCTACGAAATGTCTCTCTTTTGCAGGTCGGTTACAGTTACTCAAATCTGTTATTGTGAGCAAGGTGAACTTCTGGCAATCTGCTTTTCGGCTTCCCAAGCAATGCATTAAGTAAATTAACAGCCATTGCAGCAATTTCCTCTGGTCGGGTTCGCCAACAAATCACAACATGGAAAAAATAGCGTGGTCGGAGGTTTGTAAACCGAAAGATGCCGGTGGTCTTGGTATCCGTAGCTTTGAAGACACATCTCGGGTATATCTACTATCGTTGATATGGCGCCTCCTCACACAAACGGATTCCTTATGGGCTAATTGGATTCAACGCTACATACTTCGAGGATCCTCTTTTTGGGACGTCCAAAGTACAACCAGAGGAGCATGGACTTGGCATAAGATCCTAAAACTACGTCCACTAGCTCAAACATTCTTCAAAGTCGAACTTTGTGATGGGAAAAGGACGTCATTCTGGTTTGAAAAATGGTCCGACTTGGGAATATTGAGTGACATCGCGGGTCCAACAGGGTATAGGGAATTTAATATCTCAAGACAAAGCTCAGTCTCGGCGGCGGTCAACTCCGGACAGTGGCTTCTAAGACGATCAAGAGCTGCCGGATTGCGTGACCTTCATACCCGTATCACCAGCCTCCCATTACCTCAAGCACACTTAGGACCAGATTTACAACTTTGGAAACATGGACAAGATGATTACAAAGACTTCTTCTCCGCCGCGCACACATGGAAACATCTAAGTGGTTCTTTCCTTAAACCTCCTTGGTTTTCTTCTGTATGGTTTCCACAATTTGTACCGCGTTATACATTTATTACTTGGCTTGCAGTACTTGATAGGTTATCAACCGGACAACGTATGCGTAGCTGGGGACGAAACCAACCTTGCCTCCTATGTGGGGAGCCCGATGAAACGCGTGATCACCTCTTTTTCGCATGCCCATACACATTCACCATCTGGTCCGAGTTAACAACACCGCTCCTACGCCGCCGAGTAGATCCAGATTGGACAGCTACCTTACTCGCAATTCGTCACCATACTACCCACTTAGATGCGGTCCTGGTCAAAATGTGTTTCCAAACAGCCATATATCATGTATGGCGAGAACAGAATGGCCGTATTCATGCGAAACCTCACCATCCGGTTTCGTTCATTCTTCACCAGATTCGCCGAGCCATCACAGAAAGGATATCGAGTCTCACATACGCTCCAACCTCACGCTACTATCATCTCTTAACTCAATGGACATCATGCAGCAGTTAAAAGATCTTCTACCATTGTCCAACTCTACGAACAATATTCACCTCTTTTTCTTTTGGACCTTTAGGTATATCAAAACGTTTTGTACTCTTTTTCCTGAATCTAGTTTTGTCCCATTGGGTTTTCTAGATTCAGGTTTTAACGAGGCAAACGTTTTGACACCCACGCCTAAAGGTTTTCTTATCTCCAACTTTCTTAGATTTCTCTAAAGACAAATAAGTTCTTGTACATAAACTTTTATTTTTGATAATCAATTTAACATCTCATCAAAAAAAAAAAAAACTATACAACATCAAAAAAATTCATTCAATGACTTTCGTGGAATATTATGCATCTTAAGAATTCAATATCAATCACTCCATTGAATGTTAATTGTTAAACAAAATCACAATACGGCCATTATCAAACAAAATCAGAATATAAAAACTAATAAAAAAACGATGAAATGTTTTGTTAACTTTCACAAATCAAATTAGGTAATTAATGACTTAGGGCAACAACAAGAAGGAATCAACATCAATGATTAAGGAGAAACTCAAAAAATTGATTAAATTTTCCAAATCAAAATTAGATGAATAATTAAAAAAATTTTTTTGTCACCATACATAAAATACATCGAAATTAACGACGTACAACACCTCGATCATCGATTAGCCATGAAAGAATGAAGGTATCTACTGATGTGAATATTTGCTTCCTCTTATGGGCTTGCCGAACAAGAAAGTCAGCTTTCTCGTTCGTTGATCTGGGTTGAAAGTTCACTGTAGCTGTGGGCATGAAAGACCTCATATAGCTTAACTCCATTAGTTCGGCACCAAATGCTGGCCATGCCGATGGATTTGAGACCATCGTGACGAGTTCCGTTGAGTCTGTAACAAACCGAGTACATGTAATTCGACGTCGTAAGATGCATTCCATTGCCCATATTAAACTAAGAAGTTCCATGTGCAAAGGACATCGCCTTCATCTTGGACCTCGTAATCCTAGAAAAGCGGTTATGTTATCCGTGTGCTGTAAAATCCATCCAATGCCACTCGTTATAGAACCCTCTTTCCACGATCCATCTACAAAACATGTCGTTTGATGGTGGGTAAGCAGTTCCGGACACGGGTAACTTGATGGTTCCGGCAGTCGTTGCTAATGGTTAGTTGTTGCAACTTGATGTGTTTGATACCATAAATGTACTTCTTTTTCCGCTAGATCGATTAGGTCTTGTGGATCGCGACATTTCCCGGTATATAATTTTTCATTCCTGGATTTCCAAATAAGCCATAATAGCCACGGGTAAATCCTTGTCCGTGCACTTTCTGTCGGGAAATCGGATGCTAAAGAAAGGAGATAGCTCATATTTTCATTCAGCGAGTGTGTTGGAAAAACACCTATCTGTGAAGGAATGTTCGAGAGAGCCCATGATTGCAATGCATGGGGACAAACGAATAGCGCATGATTTGTTGATTCGCCTTCCGCGCCACATCGGGCACAGACGTTGTCTACCTTAATTTTTGCCTTCCCAAATGGTCCTGGACAGCTATAGCCCCCGATAAGACTTCCAGAGAAAGTGTTTAATCTTTGTCGGGGCGCCAATCGACCACACCTTCGCCTTCATACTATTAAGATTTGGCTTTTGTAAATGGAACGCCATGTCCATTCTAAGATGGGACTCCAGAAGCGTGTATCCAGATTTAACTGTATAGTTTTCGAATTTGGTATGATTCCAGCATAGACCATCTGATAGCCGAAGCGGTGGTTTAATACTCAAAATGAAAGGGATGTCCCTGGGAGTGATTAGTTGACGGATTAGATCAACGTTCCAGAGGGTTGAGTGGGCTTGAGTAAGGAGTGTACGCACAACTCGGGGTTAACATGCTCACTCCTTGGCTGAGCCGGCATTGCTAAATCCTTTGGAAGCCAGTTATCTTGCCAAACACGAGTATGTCTCCCATTACCAATTGTAGACCGTATGCCTTTGTTAATCAGACTTTTTGCTCCCCAAATACTGCGCCAACCATAAGATGGTCTTATGGGCTCAGGTGCATGGAACGGTAAGCTATGCCGATAGTACCGTCCTTTAAAAAATCCGTCCGAAGAGAGAATGTGGATTTTGGTAAAATCGCCACAGCTGTTTCGCTAACATCGCCTGGTTGAAATTAACCAACGATTTGAAGCCTTAACCCCCAAGGTTTTTAGGGAGACAAACCTTATACCAAGCCACCCAAGGGATATTGCGTGAATTTGCTTTAGAGCTCCACCAGAAGTTAGTAATACCGCTTGTTAACTTTTGAATTAAGCCCAGTGGCAACTTGAAACATGACATAACGTACGTCGGGAGAGCCTGAGCTACTGATTTAATCAAGACCTCCTTTCCTCCCTTAGAAAGAAATTTGGCGGACCACCCATTAATCCGAGAATGCAGAAGATCACGTACGTATGCAAAAACCTGGGCCTTAGAACCTTGTAGTTGTTCCGGAATTCCTAAGTATTTCCCATCCCCCCAAGACGTGGAATACCTAGGCGTTCTTTGAGCAAAAATCTGTCTTGTTCTTCCACTCGTGTGCCAAACATGACAGTGGATTTGTCAAAGTTAATACATTGTCCAGAGGCATTACCATAAAGTGACAAAATATTAACGATGACAGTACACTCAGCAAGGGTAGCCTCATAGAAGAAGATACTATCATCTGCAAATAGTAGATGGGAAAGCGGAGGGAAAGTGGGTGCCATTTTAATTCCAGTTAAGTGTTTCCTTTTGCTCTGCATCCCTCAGGTTTGCTATCAAGACCTCAGTGCAGAGGATAAAGAGATATGGTGATAAAGGATCACCTTGTCTTAATCCGCTAGATGGAATGACCATTCCTTTTGGTGAGCCATTAATAAGGATTTTGTATGTGACCGATGTTACACAAGTCATTATCCATCCTATCCATTTAGCATCGAAACCCATCCGAGTCATAACCGCAGCCAAGAAGGACCACTCAATCCTATCATACACTTTACTCATATCAGTTTTAATCGCCATGCATTTGTGTATACAAGAAGGTTTGGAACGCAATGCGTGGAAGGCCTCTTGAGCTAACAAAATATTATCAAAAATCACTCTGCCTGCTATAAAAGCCGATTGGGTTTCAGAGACCAGAAGCGGAAGTAATCCTCTGAGACGCTGGCACAACACCTTTGATATCACCTTGAAGATGACATTACAAAGACTAATTGGTCTGAATTCAGATATACACCTAGGTCGGTCCGTCTTCTTAATAAGACAGATATGGGTTTCATTTAGTCGTTTATCGAAGGAGCCATGCTCCATAAAATGTTGCACCATCTCAAATACATGAGGGCCTACAATATGCAAATATCTTTGATAAAACAAAGTTGTCATCCCGTCTAGGCCTGAAGTCTTTTCAGGATGCATTGAGAAAACTGCCTCTTTGACTTCTAATGGCGTGACTGGTTTCAAGAGGCCAGAATTCATCTCTGTCGTTACCCTAGAATGGACCGGACGGAGGGCGGATTCCTCATTCGTTACTTCTGAAGCAGTAAATAACTTTTGGAAATAAGAAGAAGCCTCAGCTTCAATCTCCTCATCCTTCTCGACCCAAGCTCCAGTATCATTGTCTAGACCAACAATACGATTACGCGCTCGTCGTTGTTTTGTCGTTGCATGGAAAAATTTGGTATTCCTATCGCCTTCCTTTAGCCACGATACTCGGGTTTTTTGCTTCCAGAATATTTTTTTCGCCGCTAAGGCACTTCGTAAGCGTTCTGTGATATGCGGTATCTCATGTATGAGGGCATCATCCGAACATGCCTTGTCCAGTTGTGACTGTAAAGATGTTAAAGTAGTAGAAGAGTGTAACTGCTCTTTTCTTCGCCATCTCGAGATCGCTCCTCTACATTCCTTTACTCTATCTCCTATCAACACAGGGTTCCTCGGAATCCTCGGGTCCCAACCCGCCCGAACAACACTATCAAATTGATCATTAACAAGCCATCGCTTATCGAAGCGAAATTTGTGAGTGCCTAAACCTTTTTTCCGGTCAATCCGAAGGAACAAGGGCCGATGATCTGACCCATAGAATCTCAAATACTCCAATTGTGAATGGGAGAATAAATCATACCAATCTTCATTACCCATTGCTCTGTCTAAACGACATCGAATAGTTGATTTACGTCGCCGTCCAAACCATGACAGACAATTGCCGATGAACGGTAAATCAACCATACCACATGTTTCACGCATGACTCTAAAATCCAGAAAAGTTTACGGCCGCCTCTTTTCTCATGATGACCAGCAATCTCGTTGAAGTCACCGATCATCATCCATGGTCTACTCGAGACGAACCGATTCGTTCTAATCGTTCCCAAACTAAATGTCGGTTTGTTGCAACAGGTTCACCATAAACAAAAGAGACATAAGCTTTATTACCATCAAAAGTAACCAAAGTATCGATTACATTTTTATTGTAAGATAAAACTTGAATATTAAACTTAGACATGGCTAAGATGGCTAAACCACCACTAAGACCGGAAGGGTCAACAGTAAATAAAAAACTCATATCCTAAATGCGCTTGTAAATCTACAAGACACTCCTTCGATTGCTTAGTCTCCATATAAAAAGAATCCCCGGAAAGATCGTACGCCGAAATTCCCGAAGACGATGAACTGTCATGGAGCTACCCGCTCCTTGACAATTCCAGCTCAAAATCATTTATTCATTTGTCGGTGGTACCCGTTCGACCACCTGGCTTTCCTTGTACTCAAACTAACTCCCAAAAGTAGGGTCCATCTTTGAGTGTGATGGTAGCATCTCAGCAGCTAACATCGGGTTCCTAAGGTGGCGAGTGATAACTCTAAAAATTCATGGTTTTTACATGTCATTTAGC
>OVAV01002591.1:0-11025 GCA_900406375.1 Iberis amara
TCATAGTTTCGAGAAGATATGGTTTCACTTTTTTTTTTTTTTATCTTGTTCAAAGGTTACTTAAAGGAAATCCATATTATACATACAAAGTCAATTGTTTTTAGTTAGAGAAATATTACAGATGTAGATGTAGATGATGTTTATTAGGATTAGTTTGGTTAAGGTTTATGGAATTATCCGGTTTATGTTGATATAACATTTAATTATATTGATGTAGCTTTTGTTTAGTTGAGTGTGAGTGAGAGTTTGTTATAAATTGTAACAAGATTCTTTCTTATTCATTAATGGAGAACCAAAGTGTTACATCAATCTTTCTCTCTACCTTCAACAACTAATATGGTATCAGAGCATTTTCTGCTCAATTTCACGCTGATTTCTTTAATTTTTCATAGGTTCTTTCTCCAAATTTCTGTTAGCTCACACAACTTATTTTCTTCGAATTGAGCTTTGTCAAAGCTCAATCTACATCAATGGTGAAACAAGGAAGGAAGACAAAGGCTCCAAGTCACTCACCGAATCCAAATGATACTTCGATTGGAAATAAAGACAAATCCTCATATTCGAATGAAGTTCATCACCTGATACATACTCCGCATCAAAATTTCTCGGCTCATGGTAAATCCGATGAACATACATCAAGAATGGAGGTCTATGATAATATACATAGTCCGTTCTTCCTACATTCATCTCATCATCCAGGTTTAAGCATTGTGACTCATAAGCTAGATAGATCTAACTATAATAATTGGTCTATTGCGATGAGAATGAGCTTAGATGCTAAGAATAAACTGAGTTTTGTGGATGGATCTTTTCCTAGGCCAGATGATTCTGATGATTTGTTCAAAGTGTGGAGTAGATGCAATAGTATGGTTAAGTCTTCGATATTGAATGTTGTGAATCAAGATATATACGAAAGTATACTGTTATATACAACAAGTGTTATATATTCCTGAATTTAAATTTAACTTGATCAGTGTGAGTGAGTTAACTAAAACATTAAATACGGAAGTTAGTTTCATATTTACTTATATTTTTATTCAGGAACTGACAAGAGGGTTAATGATTGGTCGAGATAGTCAAATTGAGAATTTGTATGTTTCAAAAATTCAATGCTAGCTTATGAATGTTCAATTGCTTCACAAGGTACGAATTCTACTTGTTTTAATGTTTTGTCTAATCCTATTAATTGGCATAAGAAACTAAGACATCCATCATCTTCAACACTAAAATCTTTATGTGATTTGTTAAATTTCAAAGTTTCAAAGTTGAATAAAACAGTCTTTTCTCCTTGTCACATCTGTCATTTGTCAAAACAAAAGAGTTTAAGTTTTTAATATAGATATAATATGTGTGTTGCTAATTTTGATTTACTTCATATTGATACTTGGAGACCATTTTCTATGAAAACTATTGATGGTTTTAAATATGTTTTAACAATTGTAGATGATCACAGCCGAGTTACATGGATTTACCTAATCAAAAATTAACCAAATATGTCACATGTTTTTCCAACTTTTATAACTATGATTGAAACACAGTATAATGCTAAGGTGAAGTCTGTTAGGTCTGTTATATCTCTAAGCTACTAGAGATTTTACACAAACATTTTTTAAGAGAGAGAAACGAAAAAAAAAAATACTTTATACTAATTTATCACTAAAAGAAAACGAATTTCTTTCTCTTACAATATAAATTATCAATATAATCCAAAAGATTGGTTCATCTGAATTTTTTGGGGGATTTTGATGATTCTTTGTTTCTTTCATTTTTGTAGAACACAAAATTGCTTCCTCCATCTCCGTCTTTTAACGGGCTTTTGATAATTTAACGGGTTCGAAGCCATGGAAGACTTTAGTGGGCCTATTTGGAATAGTGGGCATCAATTCTGAATCCATATTTCTATAGATTTATTTGGTTTAGCTTAATTTAATAATTAAATATTTTGTTTTGTAATATAAAGATATTAGAGATTTATTTTGTCTTTAAAACTTATTATGTTTTATATTGATTGAAATTTCTTAATTTTATATTAAATAACATATTTTAAACAGAAAATAATTCTATTCGAAAAGAAATTTTTATAAAATAATTATCAAACATGCACAAGTAGACAATCAATTACATTACTAAGTTTGTGTTATTGATTATATGATTTTAAAGGATTTGAAAATTCTAGTGAAATTGTGTGTTATTAGATTAATGATTATAAAATACTTTTAGAAATCATGTGTTAATGTGTTATTCGTTCAATGATTTGTAATTACTAGTTGAAATCTAATGTTATTCTATTAGGGGGGTGTAATTCAATTCATAATTTAAACTCAATTTCATTTATTTATAATATGGTGTTATTCAATAGTGGATTTGAATTTATATTTTAAAATATGGTGGTATTAGTTATTGGATTTGAAATATATTTATTAATAGAGTTTGAAATCTAGTGTTATGCAATTAAAATTTTTAAATCAAGTTTTAAAATCCAGTGTTATTCAAATCATCAAAATTTTAAAATCTAAGATAAACTACAGAGATTTAAATCAGACTTACGGTTGATTTCTATTAATAAAAATATGGATTTAAAACCTAAGGTAAATTGCATAGATTTCTAAAATCTTTTCAAATGAAATCCGTAGATATTTGAAATTTTTTGCAAATGAATCTTGTAGATATTTAAATTTTTATGATTGTAAATCTCAAAAGAGTTGATTTTAAATGAGTGATTGAATAACACCCCCTTAGCGCTTTGTTATTGGATTTAAAAATCCACCTTGTATTTTTAATGAATTTGGAAGTGATTTAAAGTTAAAAATACAAAGAACCAAATCCTAGAATAAATAATGTTATTTTAAAACCCATAAATTTCAAAATTCTTATAGATTTACAAATCTATTAACCAATAACACCCCTAAAACATATCAACATGTTCAACTAGTTGTATAAAAGTTCCAGGGGCTGATTGGTAACGACTGTGACTGTAGGCTTTTACTGTAGACTTTTAGCTGTAGAAATTTTGGCTGTAAGAACTGTAACTTTTATTTTTCATAAAAATAAAAGTTTGATTGGCAACTGAAAACTGTAACTTTTACTTCAAAAATCATAGAATTTGTAAATTTAAATATTAAAAATATTTTACTTCCCAAAAATAATAATAATCATTATATTAAAGTTTTATTTAATTTTTAAAATTAATTTTTTAAAATTTTTTAAATAAAAAATTAATAAGTTAAGTGTAAACAAAATGGATCTTAAAAGAAAGAGAATAAAAAAATAAACATCATTGTTTTTAATTTTTTTTAGTTTAACATTCTACGTAAATATATAAATGAGTTTAAAAAGTTTTGAGAAAAAGAAAGAAAAGAAAGAAATAATAATGTTCTACAATTTTTTCTACAGCCTCTTGCACGTGGCTTTTAAAAATTACAAAGAAAAAACAGTTACAAAATAAAAGTGGCTGCAAAGATTGTTAAATTAAATATATATCCTAAAATTTGATTGGGAATTAACAAATTGTTAAGACTTTAAAAATCACTTATAGCCTCTAGAGCCATAAAAGTAGGGAAACCAATCACCCTAACAATTTCACATAAAGATCCCTCTATATATACAAGGAAATAAGACACCGTGTAGTATGTTTTATTGACATTGATTAACACAATATGGGGTTCAAAAATGGTGTCACAAGAAGACACAATCATGTTGTTTCTTTCCAAGTTTCATAATTTTCAATTCACACTCATTTCCACACCTCATCTATGCTTAGTGTGCACTCCGACCAGGTTTGGTTTGGCTCCTTTAATTCGCTTTGATGTTGTATGCTTGATTCATGAGATTTTTAGGCCAAGTAAATTGAAGAGAAAAGTTCTTGCTTGTCAATGGGTTTGTAAATCTTTGAATAAGATATCTTTTGTGTATCTTCCAAATTTGAGTATTGGGCTTGCCATCTCTCTATTTGTGATATATAGATTCTGGAATTTTGCAATCGTTTAGTTCATCTAAGAAAGCCATTCCGACTTCTTATTTGGTGGTGTTTGCAATCTTATCGGATCACTTCTTTTGTTCCTTGAAATTATCTTGTATTGAGGTTTGTAATAGCTTTTTTCTAGTTTGTTCTAACGCTAAGGGCTTGGTCCAATATATTAGCTATGATTTCTACTTTGTTGTAGATGCAGGGTGGTTTGTGCATCTCAATCGTGTGTTGGTATCTTCTTTTTCGAAGTCTCAGCTGATTTTTTAGAATTTTTGGAAAGCCATGCTACTCCGGTTGCTCGAAAGCAATATCCTATCTCCTCGTGTTTCCATCGGATTGTTCGAGCCATTGGTGCTTGATGTGGATGATATGGCTTTGAACCCTTGCCCCTTCTCAATTATAGAAGATGACTCTTTAGACACAAGTGTGTTCGCTTACACAAAAGTCTTGATATCCCTTTCCTTGGGAATCACTGCCAATGAACTCCGAAGATTCTGTTGTGATGATTCGCTTTGTTCGTTGATATTAATCGGTTTTTATGCCTTATAGTGGGTATTTATACTTGCTATTAGGCATTATCCGAGTTTTTCCCTGTAATTTTGGTATGTTTTCAGGAATTCTAGGTTTCAGGACGTTCTGGAGAAAAAACGATAGATTTCAGGAGGTTTTAGGTGCAAATGGACAAATATGAAGACGGAGGGATCGATCCACATGAAGAATGATTGATCCAGTCGTCTACGTGGGAAGAGATTGATCGATCCAAAGCTCCTGGAAACTTACGTAAAGACTTATCAAGATTTTTCTTCATTTGATTTGATTTTATTTTTCCTTTTTGAACTATAAAAGCCTTAGGCTTAGTTTTATTTTATTTTTACGCACTATTTTATTCTACAAAGCTTTTACAGAGAAACGAATTCTGAACCATTGTATTTTGGAGAAGAATTCTAAACTCTGTCTTTTATTTATACAATTGGTTTCTATTCATTGATGCAATCTTTAATTATGCTTTTTGTTTTCGTTTCCATGTCTGAGTAGTCACCTTGTTAGGTTTTAGGGGTTTTCCAGGAAAACCAGGTTTGATAGTTAGGGTTTTAACATAATGGATTGGATCTGTTAAGTTCTTAGTCTATGCTTGTTCTTAATGCATGAATTGGAGTAGCTAACTAATTCATTGATTTTAGATTGATAAACGCAAAGAGATTTGGTTTAGAGATCTGACATAGTCTAGATGAGTAGATGTTCTTGCTTAGTGAGAGTGTTGTCTTGAATATTTATGAACAATTATATCTGAACTTAATGCTTGATTGAGATCTGATATGTGCGAGTTTATTTCTGATAATTCGAACATAGGACTTAAGACTCAGAGAGGAGATTAATCTAGTTATGTCTTTCATGTTGAGAACTATTTTCATTATTTAAATCATGCATGTTAACCTGAGCTTCAAACCTGAATACCAGTGGAATTCCCTAATGCCTGACGTCTTGGTTTATTGATTTACATCCATTTAGTTTATTTAGTTTCTTTAATTCACAATTACAACCAACCATTTTATTCAATCTTAGCTTGATTTGACATAAAATTGAAAGTCGTACTGTCTGGTCCTTGTGGAATTCGATCATATTCTATACTACTTAGATCTATTCTCTACAGTGTAGATTTATGATTAAAATCTTGAGCCTATTATTCGTCTATGGTTACGTTCTATCTATCTTGCTATTTTCCCCATTTTCACTTATCATGTAGTGGATGTGTTTGTAGTTTTTGCTTTGTTATTTGTAATCTTCTACTCCGTTAATGAAGTGTAAACTCTCAAGTAATGAAGTAATTGGTTTGACAAAAAAAAGATCCGATTTTATCAACATGAACTAAGCGGCCAGTTTAATTCAGGCATTAAGAATAAGATTAGACTAGGAACCTAACAATTTCAATCCTTTGTGTTTATCAACCTAATATCATGAACTAAGCGGCCAGTTTAATTCAGGCATGAAGAATAAGATTAGACTAAGAACCTAATAATTTCAATCCTTTTTACGATAAACCCTAACAATCAAACATAGTTTCCCTGGAAAACCTAAAACCCATCAGGAAATTTAACACTATGAATTATTCACTAAAAAAACTCTTGCTTTGCTGATGCATCTATCCGAAATATGGGGATTGGATGTTTTCCATTCTCCCAAACATGATATACCCTCCGAGAACAAACTTCTAGCAAGCCTAGTCTCGACTTTAAATTATCTTATCTTACCTTGGACATTTAGAATTGTGTTCATGATATTGTCGAAGAAGTTCTTCTCAATGTGCATGATGTCCAAGTTATGCCTCAGTAGATGATACTTCCAATATGGAAAATCCCAGAAAATGCTCTTCTTGTGCCAATTATGATATTCACCACATCCATCAACCGAGACATGACCATTTCCGCCACATATCATTGTCTTCTCAGCACAAAAATCTTGTAGTTGATCTTCTAAATGCTTGTTGTCTACGACAGGAGGATGACAGTATAAAATGAGCTTGTTCTTCATAAACAAGGTGGTGCTCTTACGGTATGAATGATCATCAGGTAAGAAGCATATGTGACAGTCAAACCATGAAGTCTTTCGTCTATTCTTTAAATGAAACGCATATGTGTTATCTTGGCAATATGGACAAGATAACCTTCCATGTGTTGTCCAACCGGATAACATACCATATGCTGGAAAATCGTTGATGGTCCAAGCTCGCATGTTAAAGTTATTTTTCCAAGATACATCATATACTTCCACATCGGTCTCCCACATATGTTGTAACTCATGAATTAAAGGTTGCAAAAAAACATCAAGCAATTTCTTATGATGTTATGGTCTGGGAACTAAAATAGAGAGGAACAAGAACTCTCTCTTCATGCATAAAGACGATGGTAGATTGTAAGGTGTCATAATCACTGGCCACAAAGAATATTGCCTCCCATGTTTCCCAAAAGGGTTAAAACCCTCAGTTAATAAACCAAAATAAACATTTCTCTGCTCATACGCAAAACTAGGATACACTCTCTGAAAATGCTCACATGCTTCTACATCTGAAGGATGAGCTATTTCTCCATCGGTTTTATGCTCTGCATGCCATCTCATAACAGTTGTGCGCTCAGATTGGTATAACTTTTTCAACCTCTTAGTCAACGGTAAATATCACATTCTCTTGAATGCTACTCGCGATCTTCCATTCTTTTTCTTGAAACCGAGGTTTGTGACAAAATCGAGATGTCAACCGATCGACATCCTCTCTCCAATATGTCATACAATTATCAATACAAACGTCAATCATCTGATACGGCAATCCAAGACCGGATACTAACTTCTGTATTTCATAATACAAACCTGGTGCAAGATTACGCTCGGGTAAAAATACTTATTTCACAAAATCTGCTATTGCATTAACACAATCTTCATTCAAATTATAACTAGTCTTTATATTCAACAACCTAGAGGCATCAAATAAAGGAGAATGACCATCTCGACAACCTTCATACAAGGGATGTTTTGCCGCGTCTAGCATATCAAAGAACCTTAACGTTTTTTAAATTTGGTTCTTCTGTCATGTGTCCATCATCAACATTTGATGGCATATACTGATGAAACACATCATTAACCATATGAATCGTATTATGTCCAACATCTACTCATGGTTCTTCTATCTTATCATGTCCAACATCTACTTCTGGTTCTTCTATCCTATCATTAGTATAATTCGCACTAGTGCTAGCACCATATTGTACCATAGATTTATTTTCTCCATGAGAATACCATATCTTATAACCTGTCATAAACCATCGATTATACAAGTGTTTCCATACTACATCTACCAACATAAATCTACGGTTCCGACAATTTGAATATGGAAAATACATCTTACCGGTTTCAATTGTTATTTCTTGGTTGGTTGCGAATGACATGAATTGCCTAAGTCCTTCCACATACTCATCCGTAAGTAGTACCGATGTTGGATCTTGGTGATTTTTATCCATCCATGAAGGAATGTAATCATTATTTGAAGAAGACATTTTGTAACCATATATTTTTGTATATCCAAGAATTCCAAGTGAGTGAGGGTTGAAGCTATATATAGGTGAAACTTCTGGAATTTTCGACAGTATTTCGACGGAATTTCGACGGATAAGTATCCATTACGCAACAACTATAAATGATAATATTAACATCTCGTATTTCATCGAAAGTTTCTAGGAATTTCCGACACAATTCCGATCGCGGATGACCGTAGAAAATTCCTACGGACTTCCTACAACATTTCGATGGAGATTTATTCCAAACGTAACGGCTAGTTAACGTCTTGAAATCTGTCGAAAGTCTATAGGAATTCTCGACGGACTTCCGACCGTATTGTGCCATCGAAAATTTTCGACGACTTAACGATCAAATTTTTGTCGTCGAAGATTTCCAACAGTATTTTTCAACGATTAGTTGCCGTCAGATTTATCGTATTTTTCTTGTAGTGTGTTAACAAAATAAATAAACCGAACCAAAATATATGAAAACCGATTTGGGCATTAAGTATTAATCAAAGCGTAAAACGTAACTAAAGAAAACATGCACCCAAAAAAGGTTAAAATTGATTCTTTACCTGCTCCAGCATAAAGATGAGGACCAGGAAAGAGTTTACCAGTACAAAGATAAGTATTAACTCCTCCAAACACATTTTCCAAAACACCAAACCCTAATAAAACAGAACCATCATCAAAATGTTTATCTCTATAAGACCCTTTGATCAAACTTTTCCTCTCTTCCATCAGCCGTTGGATCTCAATCTCAGTCTTAGTAGAAATAGGGGACAAATAATCAATGGTTGAGGATCCATCAGAAGAAACAAGAGTTGGTTTAAGCTGTTTCTTGAGTTCATTGATCTCTCTTGAATCATACGGACACGTATAAACCTCCCTTCATAATTGGGTGTATTAATGCAAATGATCTTCCTTCTAAATTCCAAAAGTCTCCTCCAACTGCTACTGCATCCTTTTATAAATGAATCAAAAAGTTAAAGTTTTGATGAAATCATATTACAGATTTTATTATGCATTATGTTAAATTTGAACTATATAAATAATACTAATATAAACCAATATACAAGTGCAAAGTCTTGGTTATATGATATCCACTATACTAATATAAACCACCATTAAAATTAGATTATGATTTTTTGGAATGTGAGATTTAATGGGTAAAAAATTAAACTTTATGCTATAAAGACTACACTAATTAAGTTTTTTCTTGCACACTAATTTAGTTTATGATGTAACATTCCCACTTCACATGAACCTTTTTGCATCTTCTTTGAAATAAGGCAAAAGATTGAAGTTTTGTTGAAATTAGATTAAAAAACTTTTTGTTAACAATATTTATGCATTATGCTATAGATACATTACTAATACAAACAAACTAGACTATAAAGTTTTGATTATTATGTTCTTTGAATGTGAAAAGATTGAAAATTTTCACCAAAGAAATTAGATTCCAATTCTTTAGAATGTGAAATGTTATGGGTAAAATTTTTGTTGAAATAAACAAATCCAATTTATAACCAATATTTATGATGCGTAGTTTATAGAATACATAAAATGTTAAATGAAAAAACGGTAGATCTTTAACCACTTTAACATTGAATGATTGAAAGTTTTTACCACTTAACAGACTCTGATTCTTTAGAAAATATGAGACTTATAGGGAAAAGATGAAACTTTGGATTACCTGAGGATCGAGTAAGAAAGACAATGCGACTAGTGAGAGAGGAAGAGATGATGATTTGAAGAATTGGATGGCTTTAGGATTAGAGGGTAATTGTGGAATTATGAAAAATTGTGATTTGGAGATAGGTTTTATAGAACAGAAAATTTCTAATATGATTAGAATACCATACATCTTTCAAAAATTACTAGAGTGTTTTTAAATCTTAGTAAATTACAATAAATACCCTTGCTTAGTTTCTCCTAATTAGGAATATTTTACATTAACAAATCCACAGTTGATATTTTACATATAATTAACAAATTTCTGAAACACTCTAGTATTTTACTCGCACTAAAGAAAAAAGAACTGTGTGGTGACCTTAGTTATCGCCCTCGTTGTTTTCTCTGAAATCGTCTTCATCGAAATCTTATTTGCCCTCGTCGAAATTTCTGGTAAGTTGCGATTGATTTTGATATATGTTGCGAATGAGTTTTATTTTTGTTACGACTGAGTTTGATTTCTATTGCGACTGAGTTTGAATTTTTTGCGGATGAGTTTGATTTATGTTGTGGACGAGTTTGATTTATGTTGTGGCTGAGTTTGATTTATGTTACAAATGAGTTTGATTTCTGTTGCGACTGAGTTTGATTCTATTGCAGATGAGTTTCATTTATGTTATGGTTGAGTTTGATTTATATACTGGATGAGTTATATATTATGATATGGTTGAGTTAGTTTCTACAGCGGTTGAGTTATATATCTTGTTGCAGTTGAGTTTTATATTATGTTGAGTTAGTTTTCCATTGCGCCTGGGTCACTTGTATTTTTGGTTGATTTATATTTGTCTTTTTATGATAAGATGTCTGCATCTGAATATCAAACACGAGATTACCCTCCAAGACTTTACGCTGAAGGGGCTTCTAATCTTGAAAACAAAGGGATTAATCATTCTCTCCTTATGGGAGACTTCCCTGTCGTTACAGAAGCACTGGAATCATTTCTAAGATAGCTGATAGCAATATCGTGTGGTCTGGTAAGACAGTACATTATCTATTTTGTAGATGACATTTGGTGAGATAATTGGGTTAAACACAAACCCACTGCCAATGGAAAGTTTTGAACCTAAACCTGAGAAATATAAAGCTTCTAGGATGAGTTGAATGTGCCGCATGGGATAGGACCCAAGTTAATTAAACCGAGGACCACATTAGCTGTTTGTCGGACATGGAGTTATGAAAAGCGCAAATGGTTGGGGTTGTTACTTCTGAAATCCATGGGTCTTTATGTTGCACATCATAATTCTAGGATACCCTTTGAAAGTGCAAAAAGGGTATTCG
>OVAV01002592.1:0-11023 GCA_900406375.1 Iberis amara
ATTGAATTATATATAAATTTTACATAATTTGGTGAAAAAAATAAAAAAAGATTTAATTGTTTAAAGTTATAAAAAAAAGTTAAAGCTTACTAAAAGCTAGCCATTGANCTAAAAGCTAGCCATTGAAGCCAAAAGTTAAAGCTTACTAAAAGCTAGCCATTGATGGCTTTTGAAGAGAAAGAAGAAAAAGAAAAAATTAGCTTTTATGTCTTTTACTACAAAAAAAAACTAAAAAAACTTGATTGATAAAAATATGATTTTTATGGCTTATAAAAATTTTCTAAACAAAAAAAGCAACTAGCTGCCACCACACCAATCCCCACTATAAGGCAAAACCGCTAACTTTCAACACTTGTTAACAAACAATAAAACTGTAAAAATTATTTTTAACTAAGATTAGTGTTTCATTTTGTTTGGAATATCAATCAAAGCATATTTGTTTCAATAATCTCTCATTGTGATTGGTTGAGAAATCGCATTAAGACTCAGGATTAGCAGCTCCTAATCAATTTGTCTTCACCAAATGGCAATCTTCGACTGGCGACAGAGAAGACGGCCACTCGACGGCGGAGGAACTCGCCGCCGTCTTTTTTTCAGGCCTTTGTACTCGAGGAAATTCAAGAGAATGATTCTCTTCGCTGTTGCTTTCTTAGCCATCTTCCCTCCTCTCTTCTTCCATTTCAAGCTTCGACGATTTCGCCAGATCGTCGCAAGGAAGTGCGATTGGCTTCATCATCCTCCACTTGTTTGCGCTCACGGCGGAGATTCCACCCTCGCTTTCCCCAACACTGTATATCTATACTCTCCATCGCTTTCCCTCTTCTTCACACTCTTTACTACTATTTTAAGCCTTACTCTCTCTATCGCAGATGGATGCTTATAGTTATGCTATCCGTTCTCGAGTTGATTGTATCGAAGTCGATGTTTCTCGTTCTTCCGATGGTGTTTTATTCGCTCTTCACAACAGGTTACTGACTCTTTTCCTTCTCTTAATTTGTTTCAATTTTTTCTATCGTTGGATTCTTATCGGAGATCCTCTTCGTCGCCGGATCACACGCACAGTCAGGGATCTGCAACGTATTGCTCGTAACTCTTCTGTCCAAGTTGGAGATCTGAGTATGAAACAGGTCTCTGTTTACCTTCTTTTGGGTTAGGCTTTGCACCCCGTTTACATCCATTTTTTTTCTTAGAGCTTTTTGTGTTTTTGCAGATCAAGGAACTCGATGTCTCACAAATTGTTAAAGGGACATTAGGTAATCGTAGGATTCCTACTCTTGAAGATGCTTTAGCGGTAATGCCTCAGTGTTGCACCTCTGTGTTATCACTATCATCTCGTGCTTCGCTCTGTAATTGCTGCTCAGTAACAAGTGAATAAACCTAACCTTTATCTTCAATCATCTAAAGGTGATATCAAGTTCAGTCCGGCAAGTGATTCTTGACGCTAAAGTTGGACCACCAATGTATGAAAAGGGGCTCGCACAAGACATTCTTTCTGTTGTAAGTACCAAGTTATATCACTTATTAGCTATTTGTACTTGCAAAGCTTCAGTACAAAATGCACAAGAACTAGTTTGCCTCTTATCAAGATCTGCTTCATGAATCATCTCTCTCCTTGTATCTTTCGACACACAGAGCTAAAACTGCATATAGAGAGGTTTTGATCCCTTAATAGTCCACTTAATCATCTCCTCTTGTATCTAAACTGCTTATATAAGTACTTAAGGAACACCAAGTATGGATAGCTAATAATGATTTGCCTTTAATTCAGTAGTGGTATTCTGGCTTTGCCTACCTGAGTCTTCAGTCCTCTCTTGTCAGATTAAGAGAGTGCGGTGCAAGAATTGCATTGTATGGGCCAAAAGTGACAGTTTAGCAAGGGACATAATCAGACGAGCACCTGATACTACGGTAAGTACAAATGGATTATATCATGTGATGTGAGGAATCGGATGTAGAAGTTGGATCTAGTGTCTTACTGAATTTACTTGCGACTGCACTTTGTTTGTTTTGGCAGGTAGGGTACATTGTGATGGTGGATCCTTTGACTGGGGTGGGAAGCAACCTGCTGAGAATGAAGGGAGCTAGTGTTGTAGGAGTCTATCATCCCTTGATTGATGAAAAATTGGTTAAAGTTGTGCGTCGGTAAGCAATAGATTCCATAGTTTTCAACTTAAAACACACCAATCCATCATTTTCCATGTGTAAAACCTTGCTCGATCCAATGAACAGGAGAAACAAAGAGGTTTATGCATGGACTGTGGATGATGCTGATCCAATGAAAAGGATGCTTCACTTAGGTGTGGATGCAGTTGTCACGAGCAATCCAGCTATGTTTCAGGGTCTCATGGAAGAACTTAGAACTGAGTGTCTTGAAGAAGGCTTCTCAACAAGAATGTTTCGAGCAGCAAGTAGCTGATAGAGGAAACTTAAAAAAAAAAAAAAAAGAATTGTAGTATCAACTCTGAAGTTTCTGATAGAGATCTCTTACGTTTCTATTGTTCCACTGAACCACAAGTTTCTGATAACTACCAGTAATACAAGTCAAATCTTGGTATCCAGATTCTTGGACAGAACAAGAACAAAGAATCAGGTTCTTTATTCAGAACTTTTAATACAATCCTGACTTGGTTTTAAACTGTGGTTCAGTGCATTATGGGCATCCTCAGGCAGCAAAACTCTGAAGACAGCATAATGGTGGTTTAAACTTTTTTCACCTTGAAGTCTATGAACACTCCCAAGACCGCCTGCCGTGGGGTTTGGAAAAGCATAGAAAATTCGTTTTATTCTTTGATGCACCAGCGCCATAGCGCACCTTATACATACAATAACATAATCACCACTTTATCAGTTCCACAAATTTGCTGATGATGTTAGAAGGGTAATAATGTATATGTAGAAACTCACATTGTACAAGGCTCCCACAGCAAGAAAATGTCGTAACCAGTGCAGAGGTAAGGTTTTTCCATTGGAAAATCTCTAAGAGCTTCTTCTCTGCTGCTATTTTGGACCTATTGGTAACTCGAAAGTGTTAGAGAAAATGCTTTACTAGTCCAAATAGATCTTGGTTGGAATGAACTTACATCTAAACTGTGACTGCTTGTTTTCGGCTTTTTAGCTGGAGAATCAGCATTTGAGGGATGCCAATGATCTGTACTAGAACTCTCTGCTGAATTGGGAAAGAGATATCTATCTCTTGCAGAAGAAGATTCAATGGCAACTATGGACGCATGCCTTAGAGGGTGCCATTGACTACACTTCTCGGTGTCATGTGGCTGCAAACTCCATTGCCAAGGATTTAGACAAGCAACAGCAGACAATGAACCATTATGTTTTTTAAGTATGCCATTTAAGCATATTTCAGAGCTTGTGCTTGTCACTTTGTCAATACTCTGACCGTGAATAGGTTCACCTGCTTTGAAGGGCAAGGTCTCTGTGATAGTCATGTTGCGAGGAGCAGATGATAGATATACTTGATCAGTTTCAGTAGCTATTATCCGCTTAACTGAAGGATCAACTATCACCGCAGCATTTACAAGCTGAAAAGCACATCAAAGGTTTTATCAATTTGAACAATGAAGATCTCTTTCTATGTAATGACATTAAGGTAAAGCTTATTACTAAAAAATGATTGAGGCGAGAACAAGCAAATGGTATGTTGAAAGCACGCAGATACCGGGAAGGAGCAAATACTTACTGATTCATGACCAGATACTGCCAGATCAATAACAAGTCTCATGAAATTGAAGATTGATTGTGTGTCCTCGTCACTGAATCCGCCAATGCCATCTATATTGCTGTCATTGTCAAATGCAAAAGAAACTAGCCAGTGAGTGCAACTATCACAACACAGAGACGAAAGCTAACAACAGAACTTATCAAGTAGTATATTCTAAGAGGACTACAGACTAAGTAAAGTACATAATGTATAACTCTTTGATTACTTCAAGAAAAAAAAATCCACCAAAGACATGGAGCTTACTAGGTTGGGGGATGAAACGAAGTTGGCCATAATTTACATTGTTCTTCCCATTCTTCTTTCGATACCGCAGCATATTTGGATACCTATCATAATTATATCACAAACATGATATTGAGTCTTTGAGATGGAAGCTAAATGTGCACAAGTCTTAAGTAAACTCTTTGTGAGATAAAAGACAAAAGCAACCCACTTCTGTAATAAAAGGACTCAACTCAAAGGGTTCGATGAGTTTCTGTATATCAGGTGGTATATCGTTCAAATGATCGTTGTGCTCAGGAGCTAGACATAATATGACGGTCAATAGAGTTTCACCTGTACAATAAGCTAGCAATCAAAACTTGATGTTGTGTATATCTCACAGTGCAAACAGAACTAACTATTGGGATACCTTGATCTGTAAGAATCTTCTTCCGCACCCTTTTAACATGTCGGTGATCTTCTAGAGGAGCAATCTTACATAATTGCCTATTATAGAAGAGTTAAATTTTAGTGCAGGGATGAATTAACTGAGCAGCTGCAAATTTCAATAGATGATTCAGAGACGAAACAACATTGACAAACCTCACAATGGTATTGGCAAATTTGGGTCTGATAACACTAGCATACACCTTTACTGTGAACGAAAACACAAGCAGAAATTTGGCAAAAGAGAAATCGTTGGACAGAAGATTTAATCAAAACGAGAGATACTAGAGAATGAAGCAAACCTGTGGGCTGATGCTCAGGTAGGATCCGAGGTTTTTCAGGTATATGTATGATTTTCCATGCTTCTTCTGAGTTCATAACTATCTCCTTATTTTCCATAGCCACAAATGATAAGTACTTCGGAAAAGTTCAAAACTTCCACTGCGGAAATTGATAAAGGTCTCAGCTTGATGGCATATAATCAAATAGGTAAGTAAAACTCAGGACAGGATCCCTAAAGCATTATATCAACAAAACCACCGAATTCGCTATTTAAACAGAGAACTAACTAATATGTGATTCCGGAAACATGGTCAACTCGTAAAATACAAACAGAAGACTTAACTAATCACTACAGAGATTAGATTAACTCACAGTGGAGCTTTGAACGAATTGGTTTCAGTACGCAAAAGACAGAGATCAAGAGCAGGTCGACGACAAGAAACCTCTTAACGACGTCGTTTTAGCTTATTACAAAAATTAAACCTAATACTGTAGAGTCTGTTATTGAAGAAAATAAACAAATGACTACATGAATCCACAAGGATATATCAATTGAACCGATGTATTGTGGTATATTAATGTGATAAAAAAGGGTAAATGAGATTACACACATTTTATGGGTCAAATTCTTATTTGTCCCTTTTCATTTTTTTTCTTTTCTTATAAACCCTTGTTATAATTTATAGAGAAACTCTTTAAAACACCATCAAAAGAAGTTTAAATTCCAATACTACCACACACTCTTAAAAGTTCCAAAAATACAACACTCTCAAATATTTCAAAAATACCACAAACATACAAAATAAATTTTAAGGGTTTAAAATTTGAAATTTTGGGTTTGGGTTCACTAAATAGAGTTTAGGGTTTACTTTTGAAGAGGGTAAGGTTTGGGTTTGGGGTTTAGGGTTTAAATTTGAAGTTTTAAAGTTATTTCAAATTTTGTGGTATTTTTGGAACAAAAACATTTTTGTGGTATTTTTGAAAAAAAATGTGGTATTTTTGAAACTTTTTGGAACATCCGATAAAACTGGTGATCCAACGAAGAACCCGGCTCTAGTTTATCTTAAAAACAACTTCTTTAAAAACTGGTAAAATCTAATAAAAACTGTAGTTAAATCGTGACCTGGATCAACTGGAAGGACCAGTTTTTATTTATTTTATTTTTTAGTCGAACAAAAAAAACACTGGTAAAGCCTAATAAAAACTGTGGTTAAATCGCGACGTGGATCAACTGGAAGGACCCGATTGATATACTAATTAATAAAAAATTGTGCACGTGTAATTCATAAAGTTTATATTTTATTTGTATATAAATATTATTTTGGTATAAATATAATTGACTAACATATACTATGATTTGTGAATTTATAGATATTGATGAAGATTTCACTATGCCACCCAAAAAGACAACAAAAATTATAAAAGAATTAATGAAAATTGGTTAAAAGTGATGTTTTATTTCTTTTTGGCATTAATTAATTTGTCTTATACTATCATACTAGTTTTTTTAATACTAATACTCTAGATTTTGAATTACTAGTTTACATTTATTTTTTTAGACCTTTTTCATCATATTTTTATTATTTAGTTTAAAGTTTATATAAAAATTCTTAGAAATTACCAAAAATTTTATTTGATTTTTGTACAAAATATTTCTATAAGATATATACCTAGACGTATATAAAATAATAAAAATAATCATTAAACTATTGACTCGCGGCCGCGATTGAACCGCGGTTGACCCAAATATCCGGTGACCCGAAAGATCATCTGGGTTGATCTTCGGGTCAGTTTTACATTGCTTTTTATTCCCTTTACCCCTCCTCATTTAATGACAATAGACAATTCCTATTATAAACTCAACTAATACTTTTACAATAATTAAACAATAGTTAATATATAATAAAAATTTTACTTTTTCTCCATCACTTTTTTCTCTTTTCCCTCCAAACTCACGTAAGAGCAATATTCTCTTCCATTGATGAGATTTTAAGAGCTTGGTTAGGGATGATTTAAGCATCAAATAAAAAAAGAAAGCTTCAAAAGCTTCACATTTACGACGCAAAAGTTTAAGAGCAAAAAAAGAAGGTTTTTTAACGTTTTTTACGGTTTTTTTTAAAAAAATTTTTGTTGTATGTTAAACATGGTTTGGTTGGCTTATTTTTATAATTATATTTTCTTAGTTATTTGGTGTTTTTGTAGTCTATTTATCATATAGATTCGAAACTAAAACGGATCTGGTTCTAATTGACACAACTTAGCAACTAAGAGATCATGTACAACTTGATATATTTAGGTACAACTAAAGTTTAAAGTACAACTGGGTTCAACTAGGTACAACTAAAGCTTTACGTACAACATGATATACTTAGATACAACTAAAGCTTTAAGTATAACTGGATATGACTAGGTATAATGGTGTATTAATGAGATATCACAAAAATTAAAGTTATGATATATTATTGTCATTTTGTTTTTTTTTGTATAGGATAATTAATAATATTAGTTGCATAATCATAAATTTTGATTACGGTGAGTATTATTCAAGAAACAAAGAAGATCGCATAGTATAGATTTCAGGAGAGATGATATGCATTGCATATCGATGAAAGCATCAGGGGACGAGGTGACTTATTTTATGTTAGTTGAAAGAATAAGTAGGAAGATTATGGTAGACGAAGCCTCAACAAAATTAAAGCTTAGCTACATTCTGTTGCTAGTGAATCCTAAGAAACGATCATATATATTGGACGACGATGATATTTTTACATATCTAATAAGTGTGGACCAGAATCAATGTAGACGTATTCTTCATGTGGAGATAGATGATCCAGAGATGCTTTCAAATGACCCTGAGTTTCTTTCAAGTGGTAGAGCTCATGGTAAAGTGAATGATGGGATCCTAACTATTTACACAGAAGGAGGACCATCTCAATATGATATTCCATGTGGTAAAAATGTTGTAGTTGGTGAAGTTGATGTGGATATCAATGCAAATAATGTTGTGGATGATGATATTGACTATGATGTGGATAATATCGATGATAATGTGGACTATGAAGTGGGTCATATCGATGATGACATTGAGGATAATGTTGTTACCTTTGAAGATGACTTGACTACAACGAAATTAAAATCAAGATCAACATATAAATAATGCATGGAAAGATGATATAAATTTGACTTTAAGTCAAGAGTTTGAAACTAAGAGGGTCGTGCAAGATTTGGTTGAAGGAGCTTCACAAGAAAATTGTTTCGATTTTGCTACACTCAAATCGGATTCGGAAAGATATGTTGTAAAATGTCGTAGATCAAAAGATGGATAAAATGTCGTGAAAGCCTTTTTGCATTGCTTTCATAATCTTCTCCTCAAGCTCTTTCATCACTTTCACAAACTCTTACTCTTTTGGAACCTCAGATTCTCTTGCAACGTTTTCACCTTCACCTTGTGCCTCTTCAATCATGATTGTTGCTCGGAAATCAACATCCAACCTATATAAGTCTTCCCACCATATAAGTTTATCATATGCAATACATTTCTTCCAACTATAAACGATCGGATCCATCTTGTCCTCTGCATCTTCTTCTATGATGCGAGCCATCATTCGAGATTCATCCTCACTTGGTTTTAAAACACTCAATTTTCTGTGAATTATAACGCATGAGAATCAATTAACTCACGATAATTTTTAAAAAGTGTTAAACATAATTAATCACAAACCTTTGTTTTCCCTAATGTTGCATTTATGTCTTATATTGAGAATCCTTTCATATAAGTAGCTTTCACTTTTTCTTTACACATTCTCGGACACTCACTGTTGGCGGTGAGTATGTATTCTCGAAAGTGTTTCTTCAAGTCCGAAATACACTCAAAAGCAAGAATATGCATATTAGAAAATAGCATAATAAAAATAATAGAAAATTTAAAAGAAAATTAAATACTAATGTTGTTAATTAAACAATTAAACACCTTTGAACAAAAATCACATACCTCCAATGAAACTATAAATCATGGAAAACACCATGTCAGTTTTACCTTCCGTTTGAAATGCCTCATCAAATGGTAAACTTCATGTACTGCATCTTCATATGTTAACCTCCCCCAAGGAAAATCTCCAATTGTCTCCAAATTGTTAACTATTGTAAGCGTGAAACTATCTACGCACCCAACCCTTTTCTTTCCTCTAAGGACCGTGCTCAAAAAGAGAAGAACCGCCATCTTTAATCTATCTTCACAAGGTTGCATAGTCAACACTTTTTCCTCACATCATTTGTCGAAATCTTGGATATTCTTCCGAAACACCTATCGACAAACGCGAAACTCCCAAATTGCTCATAGTTTTGTGGCAATCTATGACAATGTAGCCCGCTTAGGAGACCATGTTCTCTCACCGAGTATCGGATTGGCGCACCATTGACTACAAACCAACACTCTTTCTCCTTATCCACTTCTGCCGTCTGAAGAAAGAGCATCCACATTCCCTGAACTTTATGGTTTTGGGCTCCTTGGCTTGTGTCATAAGTGTTTGAATTGTGGGTGCTCCAAAAACCATCTTCTTTCACCTTCACTGAGTGTCTCTTCTAATACACTCAATATGTTATTGTCATTACACTTTGATGATAACTTGCATGGCTCCTTGTACTCGGTATGATTGAAAAAGAACTTTAGAGGTTGAATAGGTTCCACTTTTTCTTCAACGAGCTCTCTGCTTCTATTAATCACAAAGTCGATCAATTGGCTGAAGGAAATAAAAAGAGATTAAATAGCCTTCATAATTCAATTACGAAAATTCATGGACGACTTAACAACTTACATCACGAAATGATGGCAATGGCACAACATATGATGGTTGACTCAACGCAATTCAAAAATAAAGAAGCTGAAACGGCCAGCCTAAAAAGTCAACTAAAAGATCTTCAAAGATGCCTCGAGAGCTCAATTTACAATCAACAACAACAAGAAACATACTTCAACCATCTTGGAAGTATGTCCTCTGGAACACCTATGTAACAAGGAGCATATTCACCTGGATTCCTTTCAGGTTATCAGGATCATAAACCTAGAACTCCAATCCCTGGTTTTCTCTCTTCTGATGAAGCTTTCACATCTCGGTATGGCACGACATCAGCGTTTATTCAAAGCAAACCCGGTTAAAACCAAGGAGACAAAAGGATTATGAATTTATGGTCAATCCAACAAAACGACCAACGATCACTTCATCTTCTAGTCATGAATCATTAGAAGATAGAAAGAAAAAAGACAAAGGCAAAGGAAAAGATATTGGCATACTTGAATTCTCAATGACAAATATGCTAAATACACTCGGAGAAGGCCTAGATGTTTTTCCAAAAGAACCAGAACTCCAAAATACTCAAGCTTCTTCATCACAGCCGATAGCTATGATCAAACATTTCTCAGACTCAAGCTCTAGTGACTACGAGTTTAGATCTGATGACAAATCTTTGCCAAATAAATTTGCAATAGGTGGAGGATCGACACAAAAAGAGGAACCATACATTGATGAAATTTTCTCGAGCGATGAAGAAATGCACTTCGCACCTCCTACGCACCAAGATATTCCAAGGACGTTCGCATCCAAAGTAATGGTGTTTACATTTGATGATATTCCGTTCTAAAAATAGAATGATCGACTTGACGAATTCCACACATGGATGAATTCCGAAGCAATTACGTCTCCAGTGGAGTTAGTAATATAGCAATTTACAGCAAGGCTTTCAGGAGATTTGAAAGAATGGTGGAACTCGCTTGGCGAATACAGACAACAACAGGTTTATCAAACAACAATACCTTTGCTACTAGGAGAAATACACAGAGAATTCATTGGTACGCCAACACATTTGAAAGAACAATTACAAGAAGAATTCTTTACAGCAAAATGTTGCTCATTAAAGAAAAAGGATCTGGCAAAACACTTCGAACAACAAACAAGAAGGTAGTATGCGCTCAATGGTTTAAACAATCCAAGTTTGAATCAAGTGTATCTCTCTTCCATTGATGACTATCTTAGTCAGCAAACTAAGTTATACATAAGAGATCAATGCCAGACTATTGAAGAGATTTCGATAGGACAAATACAACAGTACGTGTTCAGAACACTTGACAAACTCTGCAAGCAAAAGGAATTTTGGATGGAGTTTATGAATAAATCAAAACACATATCCAAGGTGTGCGCTAGACCAGTTATTTCGATCAAGTGTTCCAAGTCCAAAAATAACTGCTAATGTGATGTAAAAGGTCGACCTCAAAAGTTTAGAAGATCATTCAGGAGAAATTTCAACAGACGTAGGCGCAAGTGATTCTTCCGAAGGAAAAGAGGATTCAAAAAGGCAACAAAA
>OVAV01002593.1:0-10402 GCA_900406375.1 Iberis amara
TCCAATACAAAACCATTTAAAATTATTTCAAAAAGTTCGTTTCCGCTTCTGATTCTATGCAACTTAACTTGTAATTGAGCTTAATATTAAAACTATAAAGATAATTGTAATTGCTGGTTTTAACTGGGGCTTCTAGCTCTGGTGGTAAAGGGTTCACAATTGTGAGTTCCGCCACCTGGGTTCGAATTCCGGCCACCGTCAATTAACATGGGGTGAATTTCGGCGGCCCTCCTGGATACCCTTGGCGACTGCGGACGCTTTGGGCCTAGTCGGAGTCCTTTGGGGCTCCGGATACCAGGGTCATAAAAATAAATATATATAATTATAAATTGGAAAGTCTACATTGGAAACTTTTTGCAAGGTAACCAATAGAAAACATTTTTTTGTTATTTATTTTAAAACATAAGAATTAATAGTACAACAATAAGCAGAATACAAAACATCATGATATGCGAGAACAAAAGAATTCTGCAATCGAGATAAAACTAGTTATTTCAATGAAAATTCGGATTTACTTATATCACGTACTTTAGAAAGATTAATATCATATTCCAATTTTTTCTAAGGAGGAGTAAATGGGGAAGTGTAAAAATGGGAACTTGTTGCTGTAGTATTAACTCTTCGAACCCCAAGAGAAACAGCTTCATGAGTTTGTCGTCAACAATTATTTTCAATTACAATAAACCCTAGCCATCTGCATAGTAAACAAAACCCTATTAGTAATTGGGTATTCATAATAGTAAACATAAATATTATGAATTCCCAAAGCTATATATATATATATATATATATGTATGTCAAAAGAAATGGTAAAAGATTAGAAAACAAAAACTACCCAATGGTGTTTGGTTAAACTCCTCCAAAAAATTGGACGAAAATCATTTTAATAGAATACCAATTAACAAAAAAAAAAAAAAAATGGACGAAAATGTCTAACTCTTAGAAAAAGGTTAATTTACATGCTTTAATATATAATTCACAAATATGTAACGTTCTTGGTTATTAAAAAAAAATTAAATAAGATGAAAAACTTTAGTTTCCTTCTTAGGGTTCATAAAACAAAATATGGTTAACATATAAAGAATTATACAAGGTTAACCAAAAGGGAGGGGGTTATTACAAAATTGCCTACACAAACATATAGAAAAATATATTTTAAAAAAATAGAGATACCCACATTGAAATATCCTTACTTTTATGTTCTTCACCTATGAAAGAATGTTTGACATTAATAAATACACAATGATAATTTTACAAGATTGTGTTAATGGATGGAAGAGTGTATATATATAAAAAGGACAAATCTAGAAAAAAAAAAATGAAATTCCCAAAAGAAGAGGGAGCTCCCTTCAGTCCAATCAAAAAGTATCAACGATCCAATTTGTCTAACGCATCATTCATTCATTTAACAAGTCTGGTTCAGTTTCCAGACGACTTGATATTTGGATGAATGAGTCGGAAGCTAATTGGATCGTATCACGACATGTGAATGGACTCAAGAAAGCTCTCTCGTTATATGTTCTCCATATACATGTATTAGCTAGTGTACATGCAAGCAAGAAAGCACGTACGATGTCTTGAAGATTATGAAGCAATATTTAAAAGAAACCCTAGATCTATTCTAAGGGTCATAAAACGTAATACTAGAGATAAAGACTAAAGAGTTGGAAACAAAAAGGATTATTGATGAAACAATAGGGTATAGAGATGATGGTATGTATGTATCCATGCTTTGTATGATGAGAATTGATGAGAGAGAGAGAGAGAGTTTGAACAAAAATAAAGATGGAGAGAGAGAGGGTAGATGAGAGCAAATACCCAATGGATACAAAATGCAAAAGTAGTGATGGGTTTTTATAAGCTTTAGTTTTAGGTAAATTTTGTAGAGAGAAATTTTTTACAACTTTTATTAATTTCACTGGTAATTAAGTGGACTTGGACACAAACTAAGATAATGTAAGAAACTGAAATACTACATGTGTATAAAGTATACTATAATACTAGGCCATATTCGCCCAAATTATTAGTCTATGTTTTTTTTTTCGGTTGTAGTCGTTTTCTTTCTTAGATGAGAGAAACCTAAATAAAGTATTGAGCATTTTTATTCATGTTCACATTATCGAACCATTTTGTTTCCAATCAATCAAAAATATAACATTTATTAAGTTATAATGAATTGTATGGCACACACAACTTATTTATCACATTTCTATTACAAGATATAGGGATGAACATTAGTTAATCAGTTCGATTTTGATTTTAGTTATTCAGTTTTTTGGTTATTTGGATTTTAAAAACAAGTTTATTTGGGATTAAAATTTATATAGATTCTGTTTGATTTGGTTTGGGTTATATATTCGGGTTCTAATTAATAGAACCCATTAAAAAATTATTTCAATTAGGTTCTAAAAAATCAGATTCAAGTTGTGTTTAGATAAAAACAAGTATGACAATAACATAAAAATCTACAACTTTTTTTTAATTAATAATATAAATTTTAGTATATCTTAATGTCTATAATGTTTTAATATATTTAAAGAAAATATTATTACTTTTAAGGAGTTGTGGTTATTTAAGTTAATTTGGGTAATTTTAATCAATTTTATATAATTCGGATTGGTTCTCATACTTGAGAAATTCAATATAAAACATTTTATTCCATTTAGATATATTTTTAAAAATTTGGTCCGATTTTGAATTCAGATAATTCGGTTCTGTTCGAACTGTTTTATTCCGGAAATTTTCCCACCCCTAAACAAACACATGACATTTTCCTTTAACTAATGTTTAGGCATCAAGAAATTCATACAAGTAATCTCTTGTGAGAGATGTAACTTCGGGTTAAAAACTAGTGGTACTAGTGGATAATGGATTGTTTTAAGAATATAGGTAGATATCACACACACAAGAAACTTAGATCATTGTTTTAAGAACATAGGTAGATATAACAAACAAACAAAAAAAAAACTACCTTGTGAATGGAGAAACCAATAGGGTTTTATAGAGCACTAGTTAGTATCATATTCCTAACCAATGTGAAATATTTAGCTGGTATTTAGGACCTAATCTAATTGTTCTCATATTGACTCGATGAGAACCTAACCTATAGTAGGAACTTAACCAAACTCAATAAAGTTTATAAGTAAAATCCACCCAAAAGTTAGCTTATGAATGAAGGAATTAATGGGCTATTACGAGACACTAGCATTATTGGATCTAAATACATTGATTTGAAACATTTTAGTGGAATCTCAAAATTATAAATGTGAGATTCTGATTTGTAGAGTATGATTGCATGGCGAAAGTTTAAAATGATTTAACTACCTATGTTACCAAAATGCATTTATTTTTCAGTAACCGGTTACGAGAGAATTTTGCAGTTAAACATGTTTATGATGAGCAATTCAAGGAAGAGTAACTTTTCGAGAAATCATTTACGGAATCGTGCTAGTGAGGACATATCACAGATAAAGAACGCATGGTGATCTGCAGGGTCAGCAAATAAAATTTTAAAATCTTCCAAAATAACACACCTGATCGGCGGATAGTAATGAGACCCACATACTGAAGCAGGTCGGAAGTGTCATAATAAAACCTCCAATTTATGAAGTCTTAGTAACAAACTTTCAATAATATATGTAAATGTATTGAAAAATGTTAACATATGAGTATAGAACACAATGAACCGATCCAATAGATCAACCCATATTGAAGGGAAAATTGCACTCGCATACCGTATGACATGTTTTATCTCTAAGTAATAATAACGAAAACAAAAGTAACAACATTGCACCTTCTAAATTATTGCTACTTTCTAAAATGTTATTTTATGGTTTTTAAAAATATGAGTTTGACTAAATTTTTTTTTTCACTCCATATTTATTACATATATAATATTAATATATATCTCTTTTTATATTTTTCTTTTGTATGGATCTCTAATTTCATGTCGGCTTTGGACACTAGTTAAGAAAGTTCATTCGTTTCAATTTTATTACAAAAACAAAATGTCTTTAAAACATATTTTGTAGTGATGAGTACAAAACTCAATACACACATTGAAAATCAACAGAAACAGATCAAATCTTGAATCCACAAAACACAATTAAGAAAACAAATGAACGAGTCCACCAAAAAAGAGCCATAAAACACCATTTTACACACAATGGTCTCCTTGTGATATATAAATATCTTAGTTCTTCACTGTGGTCACATGTTTCAAAAGCATGTCCACAACATCTGAAGAAATTCTCAAAGCTTCATTCTTCAATTGCTCGATTTTCGCATCAGTTTCTTCTTCAAGCCTCTTAACATTTGCACCTGAATCTCCACTTGTCTGTTTTCACAAATCGAGAATTCTCATCAACAACAAGTGCTTTAAAGGTTTAGGATGTACAAAAGAACACAATGTACAAAGTTTTATACCGCTTCGAGTTTCCTTTGGAAGCTATTCTCTGTACTGGTTTTATGCTCAGCAATCTCTGTTTCAGCCTCTTCCTTGGCTTGCTTCAATCTTGTCATTTTCGCTTTAAATCAAAAACATAATACAATCTCAATAACAAGTTGCAATCTTCGAATTATGTTAACTAAATCTTGAATAAGCTCAAAGTTACAATCAAATGCTTTATGTAATCAAGTTCATCAATCTAAACAACAAGATTATTGTGATCCTAACACTATATTAACAATGTTTTAAAACATTTCGCGCATCTACAGTACATGAATAACTACTTTTGCATCAAGACATTAGATTAGAAACCGAAAGAGTAAGAGTAAACCACTTAAAGTTATAATGAAATGCCTTATGCCATCAAGTTCATCACTCTTAGCAACAAGATTATTGTAATTCTAACACTATACTATTAAGTTTTGATGCATCAAGACATTCGATTAGAAACCGAAACCGAAAGAGTAACAAGAATACATAAATGTTGCCTAAACCACTCAAATGCAAGACCTTAAGCGATTCTAATGTTTCAGATTCGATGGCAAATCTATCAAAATACAAGAATATAGCTTGTAAATTACCGCTTCTAGCGGCATTCACAATTTGCTGAGCTTCTTGTTCAGCAGCAAGAAGTTGCTGGATTCCTCCATGATTCCTTGTTGATTCCATGATTTCTTGAAAAACCTCCTCAAAGATCTGTTTGCTCAAGAACAGTATTAAAAAAACATACTCAACTTGATTCAAAACAAACTACAAGAACATATGAATCTAAGAACATTGATCGGATCATATCAATAACTTTTCTCTACAGATCAAATCACAAATCCACAATTTGATTCCAAAAGTCAAAGCAGATCTGTTTTGATCCAGCAAAATCACATTATCGCAATTCAATATTCAGAATCATAACAAATAAAATTTCGATCCTACACTGGAATCAAATCCAAAAATTCTACAATACGATCTTAAAAACTCAAACATAACATTCTGTATACTTCATCGTTTTCTCGGATCACTACCAATCAAGTAGAAAATCAAGAGAAACTTCGATTCATATAATCCAAACTCAAAATCTAGAAAAATACAGAGAGCGATGAGATTTACCTGATTCGTCACGAAAGTTGAGAGAGAGAGAGAGAGATTGAGAGGAGAGAGTTTAGATCATATTGAATAGAGAAGTAGAGAGATTAGTTGTATTACCATAAGAACATGGGCCTTATGAAGCCCAATAGTGTCTTTACATATTTAAGCCCATTTATAAAACAATTGGCACAAAATAAAAGTATACAATTTGCAAGCCTATGCACTTCTCGTGGCTAGGAGGTTATGGCTTCCGGTCCAGACCATGCAATTTAATTTTTATTTATAGAGTAAACTTTTTATTTTGTATTTTCTAACGTGAATCGAATTCGTTATTTTTATAAAGGATCGATCCTAAGAAATGTTTAGTTTTCCTTCTCATTAATATTTTCTCAATCTCAATATCTTGAAGCCAAACTACATTGATTCTTATAAGTTATACTTAATAATGCGAGTAATTATCTAGCCAAGATGTACATTATGAGCTTAAGGAGCTCATAAAATCCAATATGTCAATTATTTATGTAAAAAAAGAAATGGTTAATGTTGTAATTTAAAAGGTTTTAGTTATAACTATGGTATAAATTTTGTGATTGTTTGATATATACTCCATCCGTTTTTTAAATATTGACGTTTTAGCTAGTATTTTTTGTTTAAAAAAATGTCGTTTTAGGTTTTTAATGCACAAATTTAATGAGTTTGACTTTTCTGACCAATAGAATAATTGCAGTATTTTTTCTATTGGTGTGAAAAATCTTAAAAGACAATCTTTAAAAAATGGAGGGAGTAGTAAGTAGTCTAGTAAAACACATCACATTCATTCTCCCATACCCATCACATTCATTCTCCCTAATCTAGTCTATGTGATTATTTGATTGTAAGGAGTCCAGCCAAACATAGCATTATAGATGAAAAGAATTGGGTTCTAAGGTTGGCCTTAATTTAGCTAAAATACAAAAATAAATTATTGTATTTTTTTTATCAAACAAATAAATTATTGTATAAGTTTAACTATCTCATGCATGATTACCTAAAAGTGAATGTGAAAGTCTATCTATGTGAATCACCATATATATTCTTCTATTTTTCTTTGTTCAAATTCATTATTTAACGTACAATGATTGATAAATGCTTCATCACTAATATGACCTTTTTTTTTTGGTAAAGGAAAATTAAATCAATCTAATATCACATTTTTTTATTGTATTTTAGAATTGTGACGTGTATGCATGTTATTTGTAGAGTCAGCTAAGATATTTAGAAAATAATTGTATAAGGGTTTTTTTTTCATATATATGAAGTCGCATTACTAAGATAAGTTATTTAAGTTTGATGATAAATAATATTTTATATGTATATATTGATGTGAATGATAAAACCATAGTATTATAACAGGTTTAATGGATTCAAAACGAAAACTAAAAACGGTTAATAGCCACGAAATATCTACAAAAAAAATATGTAGCTATTAAATATAGCCACAAACGAGCCACCAATTAACTACAAATTCGGAAAAATGTAAATGTTATGACTATTTTGTAAAAATATTGTGGCTATATAGCCACAAACTATTATTTGTAGAAATGTTGTGGCTATTTCAATGTAATAATTAATATTCAAAATAATTCAAATAATAAGTATGTTTTTGGTCGGTTACATTTTTAGAGTAGATATAATTTTCCTAAAAATAAATTTATATATTATAAAGTAGTCTCCTACATAGGTTTTCACCAAACAAGACTTTTTTATTAATGAAGTAAAAGTATGCAGATTTACAAACTAATATAATAAAAATTGTTAATGAAATAACTAATCACCAACCGCGCGATTTTATTAGTAAATCCGAATTTTTGTTGTTAATCTAACATCCTCGGTCGATGTATGATGTATGAATTGAAAATATGAAAAATAGTATAGTAAAAATGTAAATTTCGTTTAACAAGTAGGTTAGTTAACAAAGATTAAGTGGTTTAATGGTTGCGTCACCGCTATTGCCTAGTTTTTTTTTTTGCTAATGGTTTTTCAATTAAACATATAAGCGTATTTCCAGATTAAGCCCAGATCACCCAATGGACCTAATCCAGATACAACAGACCCAACCCCCAACCACAACCAAACCGAACCGGATACAACAATTGAATTAATTCAAAATTACAAAACCGAGTTAAATTGGAAAACCAAAGTAAACCGAAATTGAACAAGAAAAAACCCTAATTACATAACCCTAATCCGAGAGAAGAAAACTTTCTGACGGCGCCGCCTCCGGAGCTGCAGATACGTCGGACCTTTTCCAACGCTGGAGAGGCGAGATCGAACTGAAGACGGCTAGGACCACCGTCTAGCAGCCTCGAAATACTAGATTATGGATCAAATTTGATTGTTCGTATAACAAATATTTCATACTTATAGAGTTTAAGTTACTAGACCGGTATGTTGAAGTTCAGAAACTAACATGACGAAAAGGCTAGTTAGGAAGATTAGCTATCATGTTCGTATGCTCTCTTGAATATAAGAAAATTCTGTAAAATTAGACACGTGGTGCTACAAATTCGTAGTAGAATGGAAAATAAATTATATCTTTATCAACCTTCTCATGAGTGTATGAGTAATAAGTAGTTAAATGATATCCATCGGATTATCCAGTAAAATTTAAAGTTGAATGTTTATTAAAACGGAATTTTAATTAGTATTAAATATCATAATTCTGCGTGACAACAAAATAATAATAATTCGGCTAAGGTTTTATCATTAGGTTATATTGGTTGACTATTTCTTATGAAAGCAACTTATAGGACTAAATATATATTATATTAATGAAAGTTGTAATCTAATAATGAAAATCAATTTTCATTATTGCCGAAACGTTACACGTCCACGTGTCTCCCAGTATTGGGAACTCGAGAACGTTGAAATTATAATTTTTATTATTATCTTTAATATTGCCGTCGCATATTATCTTAATTACAGAATATTTGCTTCTGAATCTAATTAGAAAAGTACTCTTTGTAGTTGACGAAAAAACACTCTATACCTAAAAGAGATTGATTCTATATTTAATCTTACTATAAGAGTTTCTTACTTATCCATCTAATTTTTAAACGTTTTTATTTTTTTTTTCTCAATAAATTAATAATGTCAAAGATATAATACAACCACAAACGTTTTTATTTATCTCTACAATTATTTTTTTGATGACTAAAAAATTNCAATTTTTAAACGTCTTTATTTTTTTCCTCAATAAATTAATAATGTCAAAGATATAATACAACCATAAACGTCTTTATTTATCTCTACAATTATTTTTTTGATGACTAAAAAATTTTGGGCCAAAGCCGGTAGGCCCGGTACATCTCCTCAAGACGAAACTCAAACCATGTTATATAATTCTTTTTTGGAAAGCGGAATCTTCCCAACATGAATCAAATCTCTGACCTCTTAAATCTTTACGTTTTCAGGATCCCTACAAAAGTTATTTTTTACACTCTTTTAATTTTTAAAAATATTATGAATTTTGATATTATACAATAAATTTTTTTTTGCAATTAATTTACCGATAAATCATGATTAAAATTTTGTGTATAATATTAGTCCAATTACTTTGCCATAAACGAAATTTATAAATTCAAAATCGAATATTATAGTATCTCAATCCAAATATTAAATATGAATTTCATTAAACGATGTGGAAGAAAATGAGGGTTTTTGTTTAATTTTGATTTCAGCAATGGTGAGAAAAGTTAAGGGTCAGAGTTTGAGTTGAAAATCAATTATACTAGATTGTGGATTTAAATTTAATTTTTGTGCAAAACAATTAGATTAACATCAAATACATATGTATAATCATAATCTTTCGACTAACTGCTTTCATCACGGTATTGTCATATGCCAAAGAAACTCATGGACCAAACATGCATTTGTTGGAGACAACTTTATCGATCTCATCTTATCCAAACGACATTCCTAAACTGTCTCGGTCTTCTTTGGTTCAAAGCTTGGCTTTGTGATATGCTTCGATTCAAGAGCCAAGACCTCTCCCAGCCTGTCTCGGAACTTCTCCGTTGCTCAAGCTACTATCTCAGAAAGCTACGGGGTTTTAGCAGCTCGGATATCCCACAGGAAAGGTTATTCAATTATCCAAAGCTTTCATGCTTTCTATATGCTAATCTCTTGTTCGAAACAATTCCGAATTAATCGAGATTTGCAGTATCATGGCTTGATTATTCTGGTCATTGATGGATATGAGTTAATTAGTATTAGAGTTATCACCTTAAGAGGGGCGACTATGAAGTTATAATTGGTATGGTGATTGTGATGCTAAGTTACATGGTTTTTATTGTGTTAATCTCCTGATTTTATATGTTAGGTTTACATGCCAGGTTTATGTTTTGGTGGCGGTTTGAATTTTTATGTTTTTTTTTATGAATGTTACAGCTAGTCCTTTAAATGATTCTTTTAAAGAGTCATCTATTCAATTTTCCTCCTGCCGGGAGGAGAGATCGTCATCATCAGCCTCGTCTTTAGAGGAGAGACTGTCCGCTTTTCTCGCTCTCTTTGAGAGTGAGATCTTCTCTGGAGATCGTTCTCAATAAGATCTTTGTTTTCCTACCCTTTTTGCAATCTTGTGTAATGACTTACTCGAAGTCGGAAGATGCATCGACAATCACTTTGGGGTTGATCGCGGGTATGGATCGTCTACCGAAGTCACAATGTAAGATGACATGCAAAAAATTAGTCAAGGAAGCAACAAGAATTGAATTTACCAAGTGTTTCATCGTACTCATCTATTTCATTATTCTCTTAACTTTTTATCAAGCTTTGCTTATCCTATCTATCCATTGCTTTCTAGATTTTATGTTAGCACATTTGGATATGTCC